>VDFB02133528.1:0-29544 GCA_007258455.2 Sequoia sempervirens | reverse complement strand
TAGTTCCATGTCTAGTGACTACTATTACCTTCTTTTTCTTATTAATTTTGATTTTGTGTTGACTTGGTGTTATTCTTCTAAATTGCTAATCTCAGTGGTTTCAAATTCAACCAATTCTACTTTTTTACATCTTCTTTTTGTTTGGTTTGGTTCTTTTCATACTTTCCTTAAGATTCTTGCTCCTCTAGAGGAACTTAAGTTTTGTAGTTCATCACTCTTGGAATACGGTGTGGCATCCTTATAATATGTTTTTTTTTTATCATAATTGAAGGTATCATGGTCAGTACTTCCACAAAACCCACATTGTTTCTTCTTATCACCCCAACATTCAGTAGCAAAGTGGCCATGTTTTCTACAATTAAAGAAAGTGTCATCTATCCTTCTCCTTCTCCCTCTACCTTGATCTCTATCTCCTCTGAATTGGCCTAGATATCACCATATTGCCCTTGATTTTATTGGGTTTGTAATAGGTTTATATTTCTTTGGTTCTGCCATTTTTGGAACCTTATAGTGGCCTTTCCACCAATCCTTTCTCATATTCCATTCCTCTTTCCTTATTCCAATTTCCTTGGTCTTGTTCTTCCCTCAGTATAAACAATTGGAATGGGAAATCCTCCATTGCATGCTCAACCCATTCTCCACAAAGTCCACAATAGACTGAATTTTACTTTTTAGGTATTGTTTTTAGATCTACCCTTAGCACATTTTCCTTCTTTGCTTCTATTTCTTTTGAGCATTCATTATGTAGATGACCCTCTCTAGCATAATATGTGCACCATATGTTGGGTCTTTGTTGAGTGGTATCTTGTTTTGCGACAATCTCTTGTCTAAGACTTAATTTTTCAACTTTCAATCTTAATCTTTCTAATTCTTTGTTTTCTTTTTCCCTCTCAGTCTTCCTCCAAGGCTGGTTTTATATGCAATAGGCCAAAGTCACCAATTTTGGATATGTATTGAAGTTTCTCACATCTAAGGCCATTCTAACCTCCAGTGTAACTCCAGATATGAACCATTCTATTGTCTTCTTTTCGATTAAATGTTCCTCTAACCTCATTTTTGTTTCTTTAAATATTTTAGCAAATTTTGTAATAATTTATTCTTCTTTTTGTGTTACTTCCCTTAGCTTAGTTACTACCTCTTCAATAGATAGTTCTGGGGATTTAAAATTGTATAGAAATTATTTCTTTACTATATCCCATGCTTTATCATTTGTGGGATATGTTTTGTAGTATCATTTAAGGGCATCACTTTGTAGGGTACCAATAAAATCAAACAATTTAGGTTTATCCCTAGTTATGTTTTATCTTTTCCATATAGATTCTAGAACAAAGATATGTTTTGCAGCCTCATTAGTGTCCTTCCCAAAAACAAGTAGCTTCCTAGAGTTATTCATCTCTTCTTTCTCTTCATGGTCGCTATCTATACCTCCCAAATTAATGTTAAATTAAGGTGTCCCCAAGGTTGCTACACTTTTTCACCCACTATCTCTTCCTAATTTCTCTTGATTGTTCGGTAGTATTTCTACTCTTGCAAAAATTCTTCTTGACTTTAATGGCATTAAGGGTGAATCCTATTCTAGAGTTATGTCTATTCAAAATATTTTTTCAACCTCGAAGATGTTCTTTTATTAGCAAATGGCATACAATTAGTCAATGGTGTCACTTTATTAGTTATTGTCAAACTCGTAGGATTTACTTTATTCTCCTCTTCATAATTTTAAAACACTTCTATTCACCAATTCATCCAAATACTTTGCATCAATTGTTAAGGTTTTAAGTTTCTCTATAGAGGTAACCACCAATAAACAATTTTTATTAGTTCTTAACTGAACATTTGTCCAATCCAAATAAGTAGTCTAAGGTATTATGTTGATTGTAAAAGGTGGTATCAGAATCTTCAAGTAACTTCTTTTTCCAAATTATTTATATTTCTTCCATAATCCTCAATTTCTCCCTCTATATTATTTATAAGTTGACTTATTTTTTCCATATTAAAACTTCCTATTTGTGGTACCCCATTCCTCATTTCCTCGGCTACACCCAGAATGGTGCACTCAGCAGCACCCTTGGTGGCGCACTTATCTTCCTTCCTCATTTTTCTACCACTACTCTCTTGGCTCATTCCCTTTATTTATTTTCTACTTCTTCCATCCTTTTTGTGGTACTTCTCATGTCAATCCTAGGTTTTTTTCAATCTCCTTTCTTCAACATTAATCTCTATTGCTAACTCAATTCTTTCAATATCCTCTCTTTCCATTTTGTTATCTCCTTTTTCCATGGGCCTTTCTGATTTGGATTTCCATCAATCCTTATATATCCCATGGTTATTTTTATTTTTGAATAGCTACATCCTTTTAGACCCTATCTTTTCATATTCCTTCTCCCTTCCCATTTTTCATCCCTCAAGTGCCTACCCCCCTCTCACAAGGGTGATACCTAATATTTTTCTTTGCAATTTTAAGAAATTTTTTGTTACTTTATCACTGTTAATTTCCTTCCTTTCTTTCTCTACCGCTTTTCTTTTTACTTTGTATTTTTCTTCAATGTTCTCTCTAGGGTCCCAACAACTAAACCAATGTTGGAAAGAGAAAGAGGGAAATACAATTTAGGTATTTGAACCCCAATGTCTCTTTTGTAGTTAATTCATACCCCAGAGGTACAATGAGAGAAAAGAGTAATTGTGGAAGGAAAACTAGATTTAACATACATGTTCTTCATTTACTTAACATCAAAAATTGGCATTCATTCATACATAACACACACACACACACACACACACACACACACACACACACACACACACACACACACACACACACACACACACACACACACACACACACACACACACACACACACACATACACACACACACACACACACACACACACACACACACACACACACACACATATATATATCAATCCTTATTTATCTACATATATACTATATCATAACAATTACAAAGGTAAGTTTTAGTCTTTTCTCTGCATATTTTCTTCTTCACATATATTATCTCCTATTACATCTAGTGCATACATATCTTTATACATTGTCTCTTAGAGAGACGTGGCCCTTATGAAACACCTCTATCTTGACTTCCTATGTCAACCTCAAGTTCCAAAAATCATATGCAACTAGCTTGTGGTAGGATTTGATGTTGCTTTGTGACCCTGCTAACAACCCCATCCCAACCCCTATCATGTTTAGGATAGGAATTTCCTATACCATTCAAGGGCATCCGTTTGTAGAGATCCTAAAAAATCAAATAATTTAGTCCTATCTTTATCAATTCCCTTCCTCTGCCAAAGGGATTCCAATATAAAAATGTGCCCCACAACCTCAGTGGTGTCCTTGTCAAATACTAGGAGTTTGATTGATGCATCCATAGTATATTTAACTTCTTCTTTCTTTGATTTATGGTAGGGTTTTATTACTTTCTTCTCTTTCTCAAGAATCTTTACTATTGTAGGATTATGTTCTCTATCTTTTTCCCTTGCTAACTTGATGTCAAAGAATTATTTTCCTAAAATCTCCTCAAAATATGCTATAAACGGTGCTTGTGGATCTTGGCTTTCTTCTTGTGGTACTTCTTGTATTGAAATTCTTCTATTTTTATACAAGATGAAGGATGGGTTCTAGTCCAAGGTGTGTGCATCTTCGAAGTAATGTTTCATCTTTGGTGATGTCATTTCATTTGTAAATAACATTTTATCTACTATTGTTGACAAGTATATTTTTCCCAAATTAAGCATAGATTTAGTTTCTTCTTCTATCTCCTTTTTTCTTAACTTCCTTACTCTCCTATTAACCAATTGTTCCAAATAATCCTCATTAACAAATATTATTTTCTCTAGGGTTCTAAGCGATTCCATAAATTTTTCATCTAATTTGATTGTAGTATTTGATAGGTCCTATTTTATCAATGGTGTTTTGGTGAAATGTGATAGTGTTGGAGCCTCATTTCTTCCACCACCACCTACCAATATCTCCCTTGATACCTAATAGATTTTTATGCTCGCTTTAAATCTATCAAAATTTCTCCTAATTTTTCCAAATGGGAGGTCATTTGTTTAAGATTTTTCCATTCTTCTTCATCAATTATTTTTTATTTCTTCTTCTCAGTAACACCCACATTGGCACGCTCATTCCCTCTCTTCTCCTCATTCTCCATTCTCCTATAGTGTCTTTCTTTTCTTTCAACATTTTACTTTTGTTTCCTTTCCTCTTTTCTCTAACCTTTCATATTTGTTTTCCTCTGTAATATCGCAAAATTGTACCTAGGGGCAATTCCATATTTTTGCATTTATGCCTAGCATTTATGACACCCTAAGACATTAATGACAAAATCCCATGGGTTGGAATTTCATGGTTTTGAATCCATGAGGACAAGTGGCTGAGCAATAGAAGCCTGGTGATGCATTTTCCAAGAATATACATCTTGGACGAATGCATGGCGTGCTAGCATCCTATCTATTTCCCGAGTTCAAAAGGTGGAATCTGGAAGGTTAACCCTTGTGACACGTGTCCTGGTGGTTACATTCTGAAAGTAACGGCTCTTTGCTTCACTTGCAAACATAAAAATCTCTTTATGCCTCTCATTTGAAGGTTGGAAGATTGGAAGACAACACACTAGCTCCCATTATGTTTTGCTACAACTTTGAGACTTCTTCTCCTTTGATAGCAGTACATTCATAGGCAAAGCCATGCCGAACTGAGGTCCCCCTAGCAATAGCATCTCTCAAGCAAGCACTCAGCGGTGCATCTGTGTGCTCCGGAGAGGGCCTTAGCCTGTGGGTAATGCTCTCTCTTCCTTTCTCAATTTCCTTTTACACGCATTTATCTACTCCTTCATGGTGTGGGTTCTACTCCCAAGCGGGTATTGCCTTCACCACATGCTTATCATGGTGCGGGTTCTACCCCCGAGTAGGTATTGCTTTCACCACACGCTTTGTTTACTCCTTTTGCATTCCTTTCCAACTTGGTTGTCTGTGGAGGTGGGAACACCAAAGCAGGGTCTGACTAAGGCAGGCCCCTATACAACCACCCAACAACTTTCTCCTTGATCTTTTGTGTGCAGGTCATGAAAAGAAGCTTGGAGTGAAGACTCGAGTGTTCGAGAAAAGGGTAATCTTTCTCCAAGCATCGTGGTATTTCCTTTGATATTTGGTTTTCTGGTTAGTTAACAGTCTCGTATAGATCACTCTTGAGTTTGTAAGTAGGATTTCTTTTTGTCGATTGAGTTCCTGAGTTCTCTATTGCTCGGGACACTAGCGCGTCTTCCAGACGATAGCACGCCGCACTGGTGTCCTAGAACTGTGCTAAAGTCTTTTGGTCGAGAGTTCTCTCTTCGGGGATAGGAAACCTTTGATCTAGCTCTCTCAAGATCTCTGACTATTTCCTTCAAAGTGTAACTAGGTTTTGGTTCTTTATCATTTTACTACTCTAAGGTGTATAAAAACAGTTCATTCCATGATGATCTCTTGAGAAGGGAGAGACCCGTGTGCAGCGAATCCCTCTTATATCACATCCTCATCAACTTAATCGCTTCCCTATTTTATCTAGATTTCTTATTATCTCCTTTTTTTCATGGGTGTTTATGATTTGGTGTTACATTACTCCTTTATTTCACCCCATGGTAACTTTACTTTGTATCTATATTGATTGGTCACATCTTTTTATGGATTTCATTTGGAGATCCCCCCCTTTCCATATGCCATCACTTGGATGCCTAACTCCCTCTCACGAGGTTGACACTAAGGATATTATGCTGCAAGTTATAAAAAAACATTTTTCTTTCTGGTATCATTGTCTAAGTAAAAATAATTCAATTTTGATTTATAATCTCCTTTGTACTACCTAACTAGGGTCTCAACAATGGTACTAATATTAGCAAGAAAATTATGGGATCGTGGATTGGAGTTCTATGCCCCAATTATTCTCTATATTTTATATTTATACCCTAGACTCCATAGTAGGAGAGGAATTAGAGATTAAGATATAGCACAGAATCAAATAATTTCACAATAAATCATAAACAAAAGGTAAAGAATAGTCCCTAACATCATACATAGCTTTTGATAAGTTTCAGTGTATTAGTAATATCTTATATTTAACATTCTCATCATTCTATTGGATTTCTTTATACATTACGCATTCATACATCTATCTACATATAATCTTCTCCTTACATATATTCTTCTATATTCTATCACTTCTTCTCTACTATTATTTCTTCTCTTTTCCCATCCTCTTGTTACATTCTATTATGTTTTATACATATATTCATATACTGGGGCATGTCCCCTACAAAGTACATCTCTTCTTATAGGTGTCTTGTCGGCCTAGAGTTTTGCAGCCCATTTACGGTGGCTTACAATAGTATTATCTTCTTAGTGTCTTTGTTCATTTTTCTTCCCTACCAACACTATCAAAACATAGAGAAACCTTGCCATGTATCCCTTGCACTTTATTATTCCCTTGGATTCGACCAAACATAATCCAAGAGTTACAACAAGAGGGCATCTTACTCCCATATTTCCTATTACCTTTTTTGAGAAACTTGAAATGATAGGAGAATAACTAAGGTTTACCACTCCCTCACCAACTTCAAGAGTTCCTCTATAGCCTAGGAAAAGGCATAATCACCCCAACTTGTGCCCCCCATTGAACTTTTGCTATGCCTTGCTAAGCTAGCACAAGATCACCCTAAATATATGTTTATTCATCCTCAAGGTCCTCCTTTGCATCTTTATTTTCCTCAACCTCATCTAGGGCCTCTCCAAGACATTTAGAGGACCAATTTTAATAATTTTTTTATTTTTTCAAATAGATCCTTTTGGCCTTTGTTTCATTAAGAGGATTTTGGTCAATATTTTGTATCTTTATTCATCTAGATTCTTGCATTATATTTTTCATACACAAGCGGTGCCTACATATAGTAGGAGGTGGAGTGGTCTAAGTAATGCAATTAGGAAGAAACCAACTTATAGTACAAGGGGAATTTCCTTGATGATTAAGCAAGTATTTTAACTTGGGTCTATATTTGTAAGTACATAGAGGAAACCACATTCACATTATCAATGACAAAGAAATTATAATCAATCTTATTATTAAAAAATGTAGCTTTGTTTCTAAAGTGTCAAAAGTTAAACAGAATGACAAGATTGAATTTAAAATGTTCCAAGTCTAGCAATATAAGTAAGCTAGGGTACTGCATCCTAGAAAAGAGTAATTCAAGCCCAGAGAAAAAAATGAATGAAAATGAGAAAATAGGTCATAGATCAATTTTCAGGCTTCTTAAGCTTGGGGGAAAGTCCAAACGATATGTTTGAAAGTCTTAATTCATTGACAACCTAGACACTTGGAATGGGCTTGACCTAGATGAATCAACCTTTCACCTAAGGGTAACCCCTAATAATTCAAGCACCAAAGAAAATGTGCAATCTTAGGGAAGTCTATAGGCCAAAGTTTTTAAAGTTTGAAGAGCCAAGTGTAGGGAGAGAATTGGAGGCCCCAATACTAATTTAACATTTTTAAGAGTTAAAGAATGGGACTGATAATCGGATACAAAAGACTCGATGTACCATTCTTGAAAGTAATATCACCAATTTTTCCGCCAAGCTCTACGAGACTAAAGCTCCAACTTGTGAAGCATAACATCAAGGATAATCTCATGTATGTGAAAAATGAAAGATAAATATGAAATAACAAGGTGAAACTTTTATTGCAAAGTAGACCATATTATCCAATATCTAAAAGAGACTAGATCCTTCATAGTGCATATACATTTTTAAGACATGCAAGAACTTTAACCTTAGGAATCTTTACTAAAAATAAATTGAAGGTGTTGCTAATTAAAAACCACCATAAATAGTGGTCATCCAAGGAATTCATCGCCAATCCACTTAAAAAAATATTCTAAATTGTCGAATACTTTCTAAATACTTTGAACAACAGAAGAACTTTAAATCGTGACATACATATTAGTGATGAAAAAAAAAAAGTCAATTATCCTCCAAGTTGTTTGTCATATGATACAACTCTAACTCTAGAAGATTTTTTCATTATAATTAATAATAAGTCCATCACTAATTTTTTCAACTCCATATCCTATTTTGGCAGCAAGCATCATACCTATGTGTATGTGTATATATATATAGGTGTGTGTATATACAGAGAGAGAGTAAATAGTGCCCTTCTTATTTTTAATTCTATGATCAAGCCAAGATTGCATCCATTATAGAATAATAATGGCCAAGGTTATTTGTTTTCTTTTGTTAGCCTTTCATCTACCACCCTTTTTTTCCTTTTTTTGGTCACCTTTCATCTCGCACATTATTTATTTCTCACAACCCTTTCATCTCCCTTGCTCTCTTTTACCTCATAAATATGCAAACCATGCTTTTCCATGAGCAACCTTTTCCAGTACAGTAGATCAACCCTCGTAGTTTTGCAAAATATAGTTAGTCTGATAAATCCCTGTTTCCCCATGATGCACACAGATATCAAGGTGGCCAAGAAAGGGCACAAGGGTTTATCCATATCCCCTACTCGTATCCCCAGCAGACCTGGATCTCCTCCTTTTCCTCCTCCCAAGGTAATCTATCTAGTATCTAGTTACCGTTTTCTCAACAAGGGATATAATTTTAATGGCTTAATCTATGTGAGTTATCATTCATAAGTAGTAATTGGGCCAATTTCTTATGAGCTAAAAATAGTTTACCAGTCTGCACTTTTTAATGAGTATATGTTACCCAACTTTCATGAGTAATAATCGTAACCATTTCTCACCAGTCTGCACTTTTGTTGTTTTTGGGTTTAACAGTGATTTTTCCGCAGTGAATCGAGTTGTCAACCTCTCCTGGGATGAATTGGATTCTGACATTCCGCAACTCTTTACTGGACTTATGCCTGATGGCAGAGTCCAGTAAAGAAACCTGACATGTCGAATCTAATCAAATTAAGTAGTTGGTCCTAGAAGAAATTTATAACGTTTATTTTTTATTTTGAAATGGTAAAGTTAGATCGATTTGTTGATTTCATTCCCTCAATGGTAGTACTTCTGTTCCGGTTTTATCTTCTATGTTTAATGTTCTATTTTAAGAAGGTGCGGCTTCCTGATGATAATCCCATTTCAAAGGCACTGGAGGAGATTGCTCGGGCAAAGGCACCCATATCAGAGATTTATGAACATATGAAGGAAAAGCTTGGAGAGTCAGAAAATCCCCTTCAAGTGAGTCTTACGCATAAAATAAAAGATGAAAACTCGACTGGACAGGAGGCCTCGGAAGCCCAAGGTGATACAGAAATTGGTGATGAAAGGCTAAAAGCTATGTCCAAGCAAGAAACCAAGGATGTAGCTATGAAGGTATTAAATCATTTTCTAATTTTGAGAGACATTTTGTATGTTACTGATAGTAGTCTTATACAGAGGGCTTTCTTGAAAGAGTTATATGCCATTTGAAAAGTAGCCGATGTCTCTTATATGCACCAAAGGCTTTTTTAGTAAACGAGAGCTTCGTTGTATGTAAGATGAAACAAGTTTCTATGGCCACAGAGATCTCTACAACCTATCAGAAGTCCATCTACTTGTGTAGAAGATTGTTTCCATGACACCAGTTTAAGAGTAATTTCCTTTAGGTCGAAGCGGTTTGTGAGACCTAAGCTTTGTCTGTTTTTCTTTGTTTGAGATTTCATGAATTATATTAACTTATTGTACCTGCTTGTTATATAGTAGGCGCTATGACAGATTAGATGAAAATGTTCAACACCTTGCCAGCTATGTTCAATTTGTTGTTTGATTTTACAATGTTTACCTGCATTGTATCTTGGTTTTGGTGTTCTCTGTAATTTTGTAGGAAAACAAGCCACACCCGACTCAAAGAGAGGCTGGTCTGGCTGGTAGTTCAGTGGTATAGCATCCTAGCAGAAAATTGGAGGTCCCAGGTTCGACTCCTAGCTGGTCCACCAGATTAGCAGAGTCGGGCAAACTAGGATCCTTAAACAAAATAGGATATCTGAGCTCCTGCAATGTGATTCAAGGAGGGGTGTTGGAAAATTAGTCACACTCGAACCAAAAATGACCTGGTCACCAAGAGATCCAGCAACTCAATAATAAAATATCCCAAGGAAATGAGTACCATTTTGTGAGTATTGATAAATAAAATGCAAGAGCACATGTCATGATTATTTTCATTCTAGCACTCAAAAATGCCTTGGTAAATAAATAAACTAGCGTTTGCACCTCAACAAGGTGCAATGGTTACGCGGATAGCAGAATATACTCTGACAGTATATTGAAGAGCAGGGGGGAAAATCGCAAGAAAAATGTAAATTGCTTTTCTTAAGACTAACTATTTATAGCAAAAGTCAATTGATGATGGGATGCAAGAAGATTTGAATATGAACAAATGGAACTTTATTTAAATCGGTATGCTATGCTAAATGGTGTCACAACAAATCCTTTGAGAATGATCTTAAGAACTCTCAACCTAGTTAGAGTTTCTAGTACAGACCTCCAGCTTTCTTATCAACTTCAATTTTTATCAACCAATATTGCTCTACATGATATGTCGGCTTGAGCATTGGGATAACAATGTGACATTTATTATCGATGCATGCCAAGAGGGAACTTCATATGTCAACAAATTCACTTTTCAAGTAGATAGTCTGCCATTTTGGCCCATTTGATACCAATTAGAGGTTTTATAATAAGACTGAGCACAAGAACACGTAACTATCATTAATATTAAACATATTCAGAACAGTTTTATCAACATCAAATAAGGCCCATGTAAAAATATCAAACAAATCGTTACATTTATGTGTTTGAATGCACATTCCCTATATGAATCATTCATTCCTCACTTTGCAAATAGAGTACAAGAGTCAAATGCTACCATACCCAAATGGACATAAACGTATAGAAACGAGTTTTCAGTTACTGTTATCACCAAGTCGTGTACAGCCAACTCGCTGCCTCCATTACCGACTACACAAACATCTCTGTGCTCCCTTTACGAATGTACTCCACTCCTGCCCGCCTCTATCCTCTCTCTCCCTCTCTCTCTCTTTTTTCCAAATTTGTGTGTGCTTCCTCCTTTACTCATCCTTTCTCTCACTTACCCTGTGCCCTTCATCTGTATTCTCCCATATTTTCTCTTGAAGACCATGCTTGTATTCTGAAGATTTCTCTTTGTATTCTCTTCCCCGTGCGATTTTGGCACCTTCCTCTCCATTTTGCTCAAAACACCTTTTAATGGGATCGTTGTTGGAAGACTGGGGTGTCTTTCTGCATTATAACAGCAAACTCCCATTTTCTTCTCTATTCTCTCTTCCTCACGACCAATGATTTTTCTATCCAAAACCGCGTACCTCCTCCCTGAGCTCTCTTGCTGCCTTCCTATTCTCACCTTTTCGACGACTACTCCTCTTTCTCTAACCTCTAATCTCCCCTTTTCAGCGCAGTCCAAGAGGATGCTGGTACGGTTCGGAATTTGGCTCTTTCACCTGCCACTCGCATTTGCTTGAAAGTTCTCAAGCCTTTTAACAAATCCATTTTTTTGGTGCCTATCTAGCCTTGCGTCCTAGTTTTTTACTACCAAATTTCTGAGCAGTAATGGCTGGAATGCCATGCCTTATTAATGGCATAGCCATCGCTTTCGGCACTGGCTATCCAGCCTACAAAAGGGCATGGAGGAAGCCATGTGCATATGCGGCATGTTGCAGCAATGGGCCCGTGCAATACGGCAGCGTCAGACTCCGTATTTTATGTACTGCGTTTAACTGTTTCTTAGTGTCCTTTATAAATGTAGTGCATTTAATTTTTTTTTAGTGATTTTATATTCTTAGCTATTTATTTTAAGTTTCAAAATTAATTGTGTGTATATTTTTTTATTTTAGGTTTGGTTTTTTTCTTAAGTATAATATAATGTTTAAATATATTATAGAAAATTTAATATTATATATTAAAAATATGATGTAATAAATATATATAATATTTTTTATAAAAATATAATTATATTAATATATATTGTAAAATTATGTATTATAGATTGATATGATAATATTATAAATTATAAATTATATAATATATTATATTATATATTTTTTAATATATTTTTTATATATTATATATATTTTAATATAAAAATTATATAATGTTTTTTATATAAATATAATTATATCAATACATATTTATAAATTTAGGTTTTTTTCTTTATATAATATAATATAGAAATTAAAAATTAAAAATTAAAACCAATTTACACTTCAATAGACTTTTGTTTTAACAATTCAATACATAACACACATAAAATATTGATTTAAAATATTAACAATTATTGATGTATTTTTTTATTATTTTTATATTCTATTTAGACTTGATTTGGCTCAATTAATGAATACTCCATAGTTAAAAAATATATATATATTAAAATATTATCTATAACATATATATAAACACATAATTTATTATATATTATATTAGTATATTTTTTTAATTTAAACAATAAAAACCAATGACATCATAATTTAAACAATAACAAACAATGCAATTAATTAATCTTTAAATAAATATTACAAATCAATACATAATCCAAATAAAATGTTTTTAAACAAAAATATATATGTATAATTTTTAATTTTTAAAATGACTAATTAAAAGAAAATTGGTTTCAATGTTTAATTTTTAAAATTTAAAATTATAGATATATATTTTTATTTAAAAATATTTTATTTGGATTATGTATTGATTTGTAATATTCATTTAAAGATTAATTAATTGTATTGCTTTTTATTATTTAAATTATGATGTTATTGGCTTTTACTTTACGATCATAAATAAAGGTTTTATGTTAGGTAATACATAAACAATAATCTGATCACCTTAGATGTAAAATATAAATTAAAAGATATAAGTATATAATTTTCAAAATTACATTTGTAGTTGATCTTTTATTAAAACTAAAACTAATATATATAATTAGAACTATTAAGTATCTTTAATATATTTTAAAAAATATTAAAGAATTTATATATATATATATATATATATATATATATTTGTTATTGTTTAAATTATGATGTTATTGGTTTTTATTTTAAAAGTATAAATAAGGTTTTTATGTTAGGTACCTAATGCATAAATAATAATTTGATCATCTTAAATCTAAAATATAAATCAAAAGGTATAGATAATATTTTATATATATTAAAATTTAAAAGAATTTATATATATATTAAAATATTAAAGAATTTATATATATATTTGTTATTGTTTAAATTATGATGTTATTGGTTTTTATTTTAAAAGTATAAATAAGGTTTTTATGTTAGGTAACTAATGCATAAATAATAATTTGATTATCTTAAATCTAAAATATAAATCAAAAGGTATAGATAATATTTTAATATATATATTTTTTAAAATCTATGAATATTGATTAATTGAGCCAAATCAAGTTTAAATGAATATTATTCTATTGTAATATGGTAATATTATATGTAATATATTGTAATAAATGTGATTTATTATATAATATTATATTTGTAATATATAATATAAATATTATATTATATAAAAAAAAATCTAAATTTATATATATATATATATTTTAATTTATAATATTATTATATCAATCTATAATATATAATTTTAGAATATATATTAATATAATTATATTTATATAAAAAATATTATATATTTATTACATCATATTTTTAATATATAATATTAAATATTCTATAATATATTTAAACATTATTTTATAATTAAGAAAAAAACCAAACTGTGAAACTTAAAATAAATAGCAAGAATATAAAATCACTAAAAAGAATTAAATGCACTACATTTATAAAGGACACTGACAAACAGTTAAATGCAGAAGGAGGGTATTCATAAATTACGGAGTCTGACGCTGCCGTATTGCACGGGCCCCATTGCTGTAACATGCCGCATATGCACATGGCTTATTAATTCTCATTTAATGCAATTGAATTGATTTTTACTGGAGTCATTGGGAGTACTGTCCGTGCCCACGTCCACTCGCTGCAGATCACTCCCATCGTCTATCACTTAAAACCATTCCTGTTCCTTTTACTTTTCGGCAACGGAAAACTTTAGAAAATTCTCGACATCAGACAGTCAGACGAATCCCGTGGGATTTCCCACCAACAGTAGCCTATCGGCTAACAAGGGCTGGAGTTTTTACTTTGTGTTGGAGACAACAACAGCCATGTCCAAAACTAATATGCTGGTTAGTGCAGGGAATGACTAAAGTTCCTTAGGAGACTTTGAAAAAACTGCAATAAATGATGGGGGGTTATTTTTATTGTAGCAGTAACAGAATTTCGGTGAATAAATGATTCATTGTTGAATGCTCGGTTTGAGATTTCTATGGTGACACAAGACGACCTACTGTAATATCAAATACATTCAACCTAAGTTGGTGAGGTCAATGTTAATTTCCTTTTTCTGCTGTGCAGGAAAAAAATCAAGGAGAGCAGGACAGAATCATGCCAGAAAAAGTTTCAAATTTGTTCTCAGAAATTGACCAATCAAATCCGTTTGGTTACGCAAAGCAGCAGCTGCAGCAGCAGAAGAAATCTTTTGAAACATCTGATGAGGTTCCTGGAAGAGTAAAAGGGTGATCCAGATTGGAAAGGCAGTTGAAGGACAAAGAATTGCGCAAAGGTAGCACTACTTCTGGTGATGCTGAAGAGGAAGAGTTCTCCTATGAGAAACAGTTGAAGTATATTCTCGCCAAAAAACGTGATGCTGACCTTGATTTAGCCTCTGCTTCTCATTCTCTCAGAGCTGCTGATACCAAATTCAGTGAAATGCATATAGAGATCAGTCATGCTGTATCGAAGATGCAAACGCTGATTAGATGCTTGAATATAACTACTAAAGAAAGAGATGAGCTCAAACACAAGATTGAAGAGCTGAAGAAGAAGTACTCTGTTTCTGTTGATTTGGAGCCACTTAGAGCCTTAATTTGGAGAGTTCATGGACTTGTTGAAGAAATGTTTTGAGGAGAATTGTCACACAGTCATACTAACCTATCTGTAGCCACGTACCAGACACCGTCAAAGAGCGCTTTATCCGTTCTCTTCTGATTCAAAAAATGTTCTTGGGTTTTGAGAATGAAAGTTTTTTTTTAAATGAAGGTGCCATACCTGCTTTCGATGTGGGTGTTCTCAGGAATGAATCACGAAGGATGTTAGGGGATTAAAATAGAATTGATTAGTGAATCACGAAGGATGTTAGGGGATTAAAATAGAATTAATTAATAAATTTATTTAAAATTAGCTAGTTAATTAATGATAATTAATTAGCTAATAAATGTGATGATTGAAAGAAAGTAGGATTCTTCCTACACTAATATTATGAGGAGAGTGTTGCGCAAATTTTAATAATTTAATAATTATAAAAATCAAAAATATATTTAAACATAAAACAAACAATATACCATAACACAAGTGTATGTGGGGAAAACCCTTTCAGGATAAAAACTCTACACTCCAAACCAACTAAATGTATTTTTTAGTAAACCACGATTACAATACACTTGTAGAGAAATATTTCATAGGAGTATCACCAACAAAAGCTCTGGAAGAATTCTAATAGTTTAATAATATCTACAAAATTCACACACAACGTCCATCTCAAGCACCTAATATATGGAGATACACTACATTTAAACCATCAAATGACAATTAGAAAACTATGAGCTAAAACCACCCAAAAAGTGGCATCCAAAATTATTCTCAATCAAAGATGCTTTATGATGTGTTGTAACACAAATCATAAGTTGGTCAACAAGTTAACTCCCCTTTAGAACTCTTTATGCATCCACCATTTTTTCCTATGCAAACTTTTAGAGACTATAACGTTTGATTTGATGGACCAATTGGAGACTTTCTTAAATTTTAAATTGAAGAGCTCAAAGAGATATACACAATGGGCATGTTGTAGGTAGTATCAAACAACTAAAAATATTTATTTTGGCAAAAAACCAACTCTACAGCCCAAAAATTAAGTTTTTCTATGTTATATCCCAAAATTGTAATTTTTGTAATCTTAACATTAGGAGCAAGGTTGAGGCACCTTTCCCAGTATTCTCCCACTTATTGAACACCTTACAAGAGAAAAAGGAGATCAACACTATTATATAACTTCTAGGGGTTGAGAGATCGATAAACTTGTAGCACCGCCTAAATTTTTATGTACTCACTAGTTTTGACAGTGCATCTGTAACATTATTTAAAGTGTTAACTTTTTGCAACATCGCCCTTTCATCATTTACCATATCTTGAAAAAACTTATAATAGACATAAATATGCTTCATGCTCACGAAAATTTGAGTTCTTTGCTAGACATATTACACTTTGACTATCACAATGAATCATAATGGTTCTTGAGTATCCCAACATTTGAATATAAGCTCTTAAATCATATGGCTTCCTTACAAGCATGATTCACTTCCATGTACTTTGATTTTGTAGTAAACAAAGTGACCACAACCTACCACTTACTCATCCAACTAATTACACCACTAAACATAGTGAAAATCTATCCATTGATGAATCTTCTACTGTTGACATCTCTAACCTAATTTGAATCCACAAAACCATAAATACAAACTAAACTTATATCCCATGTGGATAACCATGATAGCATAAGGAATACTTAGAGGTGTCCTAAAAATACATAAAAACCCTCTTCATTGCATCCTATTGTACTTATCTAGGATTAGCCATAAATTGGCTAAGGACTTCCACTACTTGGGCAATGTTTGGTCTTGTATAAACCATAGAATACATCAAGCTCCTAACTATAATACTATAATGTACTATTTGCATATACCTTCATCTAACTAAGAAAAATTGGAAACTATTCTAGATAAATTTGTCCCCATAGTAATATAAACACACAATGGTATGTGGTCTATCATATTAAATTTCTCCAACATTGAGTTCACATACTTAATTTGACCCAACAAAAATTTTATGCTCACTCTATCTCTCCTTATATCCATATCCAAGAAGTACCTGGCTACCCCTAATTCCTTAATCTCAAACTATACTAAAAGTTGATACTTTAAATCATAAATCAAACCAAGTTTCCATTATCAAAAATTAACATATAATCAATGTATAATGCAATAATGAGAATGTGATCATTGTTCATCTTATAGTAGATGTAATGATCTAATTTGAATTTTAGAAATTCTAAAGTTAACACACAAAAATTAAAATTTTGGTACCACAACCTAGGAGATTGCTTAAGACCATATAAATAATTATTCAACTTACAAACCAAATGTTCTTTACCTTTCTCAATGTAGTGCTTTAATATATCATATAAATCTTTTCCTTCAAATCATCATGAATTAATTTTATCTTAGCATCCCATTGCTCAACTTCAAGAGCGTGTGTTGCAGTAAAAGACAATAGAAATTCAATGGATGTTAGCTTTGCTACTAGGGATAAAATCTCACCATAATCTATTCCCTCAACCTAGGACTAACCCTTTGCAACCAATCTTCCCTAAGTGTACTTCTCAACACTGCTAACAAAACCTATTTTATTTTGAACTATTTGTATCCAACATTTTTTATCCATCAAGAAAAGGTACTAGACTCTATGTTTTTTTCTTCAAATAATTCATCTCCTCATTCATGCCCACCTTATAGGACTCCACATAATTCATACCATAGCCTCATTTATAGTTATAGGTTCATCAATGTTGATAATAAAAAATAAAAAATGTAACTCCAATCAAAGGGAGTATACCTTTATGGTTACATTTTTTTTGGTCAAGTGAACCCCCTCAATGATTGAATTAGAAGTTCTATCTCTTCTTCAAAATTATCTAAACCATTTGAGATCTCTTCCTCTTTAGGTCCTTCATGGCCTTTTGGTTCAATATTCTCAATCTTTAGGATTAGTTAAACCACATATTTCTTCTCATCCTTCTCTTTCTATAATGTTATGGAAGAAGACTTAACTTCTCTAAAGATAATAATTTTTACATACAAAAATTTATCATCCATATGGTCCCAAAGCTTATATCCTTCCATACCAACACCATAGCCAATGAAGATTAATTTTACATCCTTATTCTCCAAGTTTTACCACTTTTTCCCTTGGCACATGTGTTTATGCCTTACAACCAAAGACTTGACTCCAGGTGTCTCAATGAAGGATTTTTTCATCCATGTCTTCATAGGTGTCTTATCAACAAGAGATAATGTAGCAGACATGTTAACCAGGTAAAAATTTAAGGCAACTACTTCTACCAAAAAATTCTTCTAGGTTGGCCCCACTAAGCATACTCATATCCCCCTCCATCAATATTGTATTCATTCTTTATGTAACTCTATTATTTTAAGTGATGTATAGAGTTGTCTTATGTCTTTCTATCCCACAATCCCTACAGAATCTATCAAAATTTACTAAACAAAAATCATCGTCATTATCATTCCTTAAAATTATAACCTTTCTACTAATATGATTGTCTATAAAAGCCTTAAACACTTTAAAATGACAAAAGAATTTAAATTTACTTCTAAGTAAATATACCCATGTCCTACTATAATCATCAATGAAATAAATGTACTTTATAGAATTGGAAATCAAAAGATCATTAACAAGATCAAATACATCATATATTAAATCCAACACCATAGAATATTTATGAGAAATAGAGTTAAACTAAATGTAGTTGTATTTTCCATATATGTAATGATCATAGAAATCAAATTTAAGATTACAATAATTTACCCCTCAACAAGGCTTTTTTTTTCAAGATCCTTAAACCCTTCTCACCTATGTGACCCATCCTTTGGTGTCATAACATTGTTTTCTCTACTAGTAACTTAGTCTCCAAGGAATGAGCACCCTTAGGTACCCAGAAAGTGTGACCATTAGAAGTAGACACAATGCACCTCTTTGTTGCTAGTTCCAATGGTGAAGGTGAAGATTCTATAGATCTCCTCATTGTACATTAATTGGAGAACTATTATAATGAATTGTGTATGCATCTAGTTGAAACAAAAAGTGTCAATATAAACACCATTAGAAAGAACCATAGCTCCTTTGACCATCTTGCACCATCCACTTAAGAAAATAACATCTACATCATTTAGCTTACTTGCAAAATAAAGGTTACATGTCAAACCAAGGAAATGTAGTACACCATTGATCCCCTTAACTCATCCATTAGAGAATTGAATTATTACTCTACCATGATTAGCAATCTCTAGATGAGAATTGTATCCAATGTATATCTTTGCACCATCATATTCTTCATATTCTATAAACCAACCTTGATGTGAGGTCATATGGAAAGAGGCATCAAATTCTATCAACCACACACCTTTTAATACATCAATAGCTAAGAAAGTGAAAAAACATCACCGTCATTGTGGGAGGATCTCTTAGACTCATCATTAGATTAAACCTTTTTCTTCTTATTATTCTCACCCATATAGTCTCTTCTTAAATGTTTAGCTTTGTCATTGTTCCAACATTTTTCATTGAACTTACTAGGATATTTAGATCTCCCACGAGATTTAGATCTAGAATTATCTTGCTTTTTGTCCTTGTTATATTTTGCAAGAAGTGAGAATCATAGATATAATGTCAGTCATAGATCACACATTCCAATTGACAAATGATCCAAGATAAAAATAGAAGAAAGGAGAGAATCCTAAAAAGAGAGAACTCCAAAGACAAAATATACTAGCTCATATAAGTGAGTCTCACATTACTCTTCCTGAATAACAAAGAAAAGAGGTGAGTTTTATATATAGGCACAGATAGGGGCATATACATCCAAGAGGTGTAATAAATCCAAGTGCCCAAAATAGATAGGATTTTTACCTAATTGGTAAATTCCAAATCACATGATTGCACCTACTTAGATCAAGGCAAACTAATGATTATAAGAGGTGGAATATACTTCCAAAAGAGGATGTGAGACTCAACTACCCATGTGTGGAAGAGAGTGACACATTTAATTGATGGACTATGTCATGTGTTATCATAATAACCAAGTATAAATAACCTAAGCAAGCTCAATAATATCCCTACTTGAGTAATTGTATGTTTTTCATGTGTTTGATGTGTCTTCTTGTGCAATACTAATGAATTGATGAGCACACGGTGATACTATGAGGGGGGTGAATCAGTATCTAACAATATTTTACTTTTCAAAAATTAACCAATCATAATGAAAACATTCAAGTAATATCTAGCAATTAAGAACACAATGAGATCACTGATTTACATGGAAACCCTTGTGGGAGAAAACCACAACAAAATATTTCTTATATATTATAGATTAATCTTCTTTTTGTAGGCTCCAACCTACTAGAGACTCCAATCTCCACTTGATAGAATTATAGGATCCAACCTATTAGAGGCTTCAACCCCCACTCAACTAAACTCCAACCCTTCAAGAGGCTTCAACCTTGATTTGATAGGCTCCAACCTATTGGAGGATCCAACCCCCACACAAACTACTTGCTTTAACCCAAAAAGAGGCTCCAACCTCTATATAATAGGCTCCAACTTATTTAATTCTTCAATGTTGATATAATAAAATCCTTCACCAAATCTGATACAAAAAAATATTGATCCACACAAATATGATCCAACTAAAACTTCTCTTCCTCCTCAAATCTGAACACACACCTTGCAATATTCTTGATCACATTTCACTGTAATACATCTTATCACAAATTACAAGTATGAACCAAACAAAAATTTGATCCACACTCAAATGTTAACCTTCCATCCCAAATCTGATCACTATCATGCACAATATCTCCCACAAATATGATCCAATATATGCACCAATTATTTTCACATAACTAGTCATAATCATGATAATATTTTTACATAATTTTTTGCCTTACCATCTACTCAAATTCACTTCACAATATGCTCTCTTTTTTTATTGATAAATAGTGGGAAGAGGGCCCACGCCCTTTTATTAAAACATAAGGAAAATAAACTACAGAGATTCTTCCAGACAATAACCACAAGGCAGAAAGAAACCAAGAAGATCTAGAGAGGACAGAAGGTCCCAACAGCAACATAAGAAATATTTACATCATCAAAATCTAGACAAAGAGTAGAAAAAACATCAGGAGAATTCGAGAGCTAAACTGAGCCCTTAGGATTTTTTGTTCTTTCGGGAGAAGAGGGAATCCATTGTCCATTGGGTTCCCCCTTCCACAACTTCCTTGCGTTCAATTCAAATTTTTTCAGCATCAGTCTTCCTTCCCTTCTTCTTCCTCACACCACAATTGGGTTTAAGTTTGCTACTAGCTGTTTGGGAAATTCCAAGATTTTAAGGTGGCTCCAAAACCAAGTCATCCTCAAAAAAATCATGATTGGGATTATCCAAGTCATCCATAAAAGAAAAAGTACCATCTGACTCAGAATCATCCTCAACTAATTCAGGAGAGGCATCTAATAGAGGGTCCTAAATAGCGATAATAGGAAGAGAAGGTTCCAGGGAAGAAACAGGATCCACCTGAGAAGTTTGATGGGGGTTCAGAAACTAACTGTGATTTCACCAGATGAAGTCAACATCTGGAGACCCATCCTTTTTTACCCATTTTTTAAGTTTGACATACCTATGCCCAAGTTGTCATTAGATGGTGCAAGCCTCAATTTTGTGTCCTAGTTTGTTGCATCAAAAGCAACAAAAGGGAAATCCTTCAAAATTTAGATATTGGGTCCAAATGCCATGAGAATATTGAATACGAATAGAGTGAGACAGAGGTTTTGAGATGTCAATCAAAGTGCAGACCCTATAAAATCTAAAATCAAGAAAATCCCCTTCAGAATCGAGTTTGAAAAAAGATCCAATTTGATTAATCAACTCATAGAGAAAGTCTCTATTTTGCAGCACCAGGGGCAGATTGTAAAGCCTGATCTAGACCAGGATGGAAATGATTTTTGCAGAGGCCGAATCAAAGAATGGAGACCACAGAGAGATGAAGATCCCAAAATGGCCAAAGAACCAAGGACAATTTTGGAGAACAAATTTGCAATCTACACTTGAACAAAAAGTGATTAGAAAAAATTAAAGTCCAGTGATTCAATAGTCGGGGTGGCCAAGTTACTCCAATTGGTTTGAATCCATTCCAAGAGAGAAGTTGTAGTTGGGTGCCTACACAGGCAGCACAAAATAAGGGAGTGCTTACCAATGTCTTGGGCGATCACATCAAACTTCACAATATGCTCTTACTCTTCACATATATTCATTAAATATATTTGCATTTATCATTCATATATGGGTAGTATATACACTCAAAATAAATATGAGTTACACTTCATATTTTTTCTCTTTACTTTCTTTTCAATCTGCTCTCATATTCACATGATATTCATTGAATTGCTTGTTGCTTTTGACTCTCAAACCATCATCTATTTATATCTTCTTCACGCCTCTTCCAAAGAGAGGTGACTTCTTAAATAGATAACATCCTTTCACAATATGCATTTCCTTAATCACACCACTTCATAAAAATTATATGAATAAGACAATTTCCCATATTAAATAGAAAGTACTATTTTCCAAAGGAGGCATCATTTTCATGACTTGATCGCTACTTCTAAATATGTTCATTACCTAGTTGATTTAAATTTATTTGTCTTAAAACACTTGTCAATTATGGTCGGCCAATTAGTTATGATTTTATTTAATCTTATTTGTTGCCTTTGATTAATCATTGTCTTATTATATACTTTAATTTCTACCTCTTGTTTATAATAATCATTTGCTCATAGAGAACATATGTGTTGCCTTATATCATTTGCTCATAGTCTTGAGTAAGTGGTTGGCTTGGGATTTTATTTAATCTTCAGGTTGAACCTATTAGAGGGAGGTCGGGCAACACCTAAATAAAGTGTATTTCTTTGTAAGAAATTTGTTGCCAAACATAGTAATTTTTCTTGGAATATAATTCAAAAGATGGTTAGTCAAGATTAACTCTATCAAGCATGGGACAACTATAATATAATTAATACAAGTCTCATAGTTAGTTTTTCCATAAACATGGGTTTTCCATGATGTGAATTGTAGATAATATGCTTAGCCATTCATTCAATAAGAATTATTACTAGTTGTATCCCTCGGGTGTAAACTTGATAAGAAATCATACCATACATATTATAATTGTCTCTTTACATATCTTGCTCCATTCTAAGAGTTGTCTTTCTCTTCATTAATCTACTATTGACATCAATGACAATATGTCCAACAATCTCCACATTAAAATATTTAGCATCAATGACAATCTTGTCCACTTTTGACATCAATGACAATATTTCCAACAATCTCCCCCTTTGTCATTGATTGCAACAAAATCATAATCCTCTTATTTTTCTTTTCTCCCCTTTACTCTATCTCTCCCCCTTTGATGTCAATGACAAAGGGACACTTAGTATACTCTTTCCTTCATGATAATATTCTTCCTCTTTTTCTATAATGCTCCCCTTGTTTGTAAGACTCTCCCTTCCATGATCTCCTCCTTGCTTTAATTCTCCCTTTGTCTCTTTGTCGCTTGGGGTGATATGCTTTCTCTATAGTTGTCCAAAATTTGGATAATTTTCTTAGGTTTAGCACATAAAGAAATTGTTTTGTTATCCATCATTTACTATGCATCTTATAAGATGGAAAATATCTTCAACTCTTTCACAAAAGATATCCCTTTCTTTATTTATCCCCCTTTCGAATATTTTCTAATGCTCCCTCTTACTTTAACTCTTCATCTTGACATCTATTCTCTTTTCTTATAACTTTCTCTTTTTGTAGTTCTCTACCTTTCTATAAATTTATTTATTTTTCATTAATGGTAAAGGTATATTCAGTATATCTCTATTTTCTATCTTCTATGACATCATTCATCAATAGGAACTTGAACATAAGTATAACCATCATAACTTACTAATATCCATCTCTTTCTTCTCTCATTGTCTCAAGTCTTTTATATAAAAGTATTTTCCATATTTCTATAACCACTACCATTCTTCACATTGTCATCAAATGTTTTGCAACATTTTATCGTTCATACATGATCTTTATTATTTGATTTCCAGTCTTGCATATTGAAATATTGTCATTTTATAACCTTTCTCTTCAATGTTCTATGAAAAATTTATTACCTCATTATTTTTATAGGTTGTTATCTTTAACTTGAAGAAAATCATCATTTTCAATGTGTCATACCTTTGATGTTTATATTATAACCATTTCTATTATACCTTGTCTTTAAAAATGTCAAGTCATGCATCATTTCTCAACAGTCTTGTCATACATGCTTTGAACTATACTTTGTTGGAGTGTTTATGATTTTTACATCTCATGTTTTTAACCTCTATCATCCCAAGAATATAACTCAATAATCTTGTTGTATTCTTGGTCATTCTTTAGTCTCTCTTTCTTTTCTCCAATCATATCGTCTCTTTCTCTACTAATTCTTCCCCTTTGATCAATGATAATGGAATGCTCATATGGAATATACCTTAGCTGATCTATCTTGAATTATCTTCTTCATGGAGCTAAAATAATGTAATGGTTAGCTCCCCCTAAAATCATACTCTTCCTTAAGAACTTAGTGATATCTCTTGTGCATGAGGCACAAACATAGACTCTTCCTTCTTCGTATTGTCTTTCTCTTGTTTCCTTCTCCATACCTTTGTAAAATCTTCCTTTTTCTCATTCATGAATAACAAGATGCGCATTTGAAACATAACCATTTCAAACTTTCCCATTGAAAAATAAAGAATCATTTCAATAATTCAAGTAACGATTTCACATTACATAAATTCATGACAATATTTCCCATATACAATTTCTCAATAAGAATAGAGTTACATGTTTACATACATAGCTTCTATGAGCTCATTGATAAAAATATATAAATAGAATACAATGGTCTAGATGCCCCCAATGTTGGTGCATACCTCCTAGATGTTCCCATCACTGGTGCATACATTCTAGGTGTTCCCAAACTAGCGCTACATCCTCAAATCTTGGTCACCAACTATATGAGGGAGAGCATCACTCAAGCGCTTTTTTGCCAACCATGGACTTACTGCAGTCCCCTCGCACATCTACCTAACTGGTAAGATGGCCCTACCCTTCGACGAAGAGATTGGTTTGGTAATCCCATAATCCTAATCTTCCTGAGCATAGTGTTGTATCCTACATATCTAGAGCTACCATACATTGGTTTCCCTACATAGATTTCAATCATCGATCACAATGAATTGATAGTGTAAATAGTGGCTACTTACACTACTTTAGCCAAAGAATTCAACACCCAGTACTTCAAGTGAGAGTCATTTATCCACCCACCCTTAAGATTGATTTGGTATTGACCATAAACATAACATACATTCAATCTAAGGTGATAACATAACAAAATTTTCAACAAGGTAATTCCCTTAATCATGGATTACCCTAACTCCAAGAATATCCAAGTTCATAATGACTGATTATCTAGGTTACACACTTTCCCATGGATTTCTCCAACCCCGGGTATAACCACACTAATCATACATATACACATACTAGTGTCTAGCTAGGTTACCCCCTTTCCCATGGATTTCACTAACCCCAGGAATGACCATGCTAAACCCTTAAGTTCAAAATGACATTTTCATAAGAGTACTATAAGATAGCAACATATTCCACCTCATGCATTATCCATATAAACTTAACAAACTAAGCATAGTTCTAATAGCCGGCTCTGTGAAGCTGATTGGCTGAGGCTATGGGATGGCTCCCTTTGTCTCGTGTCTGGACTGGGCCTCTGTGATTTCACCGTGAATGTGTAGGTCAGGCACTCCAAACACTCACACAAGGATTCATGTCTCGGGCCTCGCCGGCCTCTAGGTGACGCTTAGGCTATGGGACACCCTCCTTGTAACAAACTAAGTATAGTTCTAATAGCATTTAAGCCACACATACTTCACATAATATAAGTGTGTTCCCAAATAATAGGGTTTCACTAGTTTGAGACTCAAACAAGAATCACACAAGAATATTCCTTACTTGGAAGTAACTAAGTTCATAAGAACAAGCATATAATATATTTCCAAATATTATTCCAAAACAAGGAAATAACTAGGTTCATAAGAACAAGTATATCATGCATTCAAGATTATTCCAACACAAGGAAATATCTAGGTTCATAAGAACAAGCACAACATGCATTCAAAAAGCAATCTCTTCAAACAAAGGAATTATAATCAAATAACCTTTCAAACATAAATAATGGAGGAATAGAAATCAACATGCCTGGATATAGAGTTCCAACTGATATTATTGCTTTCCAACCTTAGCCTCCACAATCACAAATGTTATTCCTTCTACGTTCAACTAGACTCCAATACTCTAGCCTCCTCTTATGAATTCTCAACAAACTTAACTCATAAAAAAATTCTCTTTCTTTCACTAAAACTCTCACTATAATGCTTGCACATAAATTACAACAGAATAACAAAGAAATCAGAATGAGAAGTGTAACATGTAAGGAAGCTAAGGTAGCAAAAAAACTTCCTACGCTAGTCTTGAGAGGAGAATAATGCAAAACTTTTACAAATATTTAACAGTTACAGAAACTTAAACAAAAATAAACATAAATATCATGCATACCACGACACAGTGATTTACATGGGGAAAACCATTTCGAGAGAAAAACCCCACACTCCAAAATCTTCCCAATATATTATTTGGTAAATCACAAAGATTACAATATACTTGCAAAGAAAGCTTCTCACAGGAGTATCACTACCAGAGATCAACAGACAACACGACTATTATCAGACTCCCAGAATACATCACCATCTCTACCGCAGTCATAATACAATACCCTCATAAAATAAGGTTTCATTTTAGGGCAAGATAGGCCAACAAAATATCCACCATTAGATCTAAAACCAAATAATTAATGGTCTAGATTTACAATGCATCCTTTATCTAATGCATGTCGGCCATTTTCGTAGTTTCCTAAAAAAGTTAACAAAAAATTATTTACACATCCCACTTCTCCCCCTTGATGCCATTGTATATTACATCTATCGATGTAACTAGGAAATATATATATACAAATCTCCCACTTGTCGAATACCTTGCAAGAGAAACAGGAGGGAGTAAACATTGTCTCTTAATTGCTAGGGGTTGAAAGACCCATAATCTTTGACCACCATCTAAACTTCTTTGTGCTCACAAGCATAGTTAAAGAATCAGCAACATTCATCAAAGTCTCTACCTTAACTAGCTTCACCCTACCATCTTTAACCATATCTCAAACAAAATGATATTGTACATCAATGTGCTTGGTCCTGGCATGAAATGTCAGGTTCTTGGCTAGACATATCTCACTCTAACTATTGCAATAAATTGTCACTGCACCTTGTTTTATTTCAATATCTAAACACAGTCTCTTAAGCCAAATGTCTTCTTTACAAGCATGAGTAGTTGCCATATACTCTACTTTAGAAGTGGACAAAGCAACCACAACCTATCGCTTACTCATCCAACCGACTGCAGCACCAAATAAAGTAAACACATAGGCACTAATGGATCATCTGCTATCAATATCACCTACCCAGTCTGAATCCACATAACCATGAATATCAAGGAAAATCTCATCTTCAGTCACATTACTATGATAACATAAGGAATAATTTGAGGTATCTGAAGACTCTTTAAACTACATCCCAATGAACTCTACCAAGATTAGACATATGTATGGAAAGAACTCCCACTACTTGGGCAATGTCTAGTCTAGTACAAACCATAGCATACATCAAACTTCCAACTGCACTATAGTAAGGCACTCTACTCATGTCTTCCATCTTTGATGGAGATCTTGGACAATCTGAAATAGATAATTTTTTTCTAACTGAAATAGGAACACACATTGGTCTACAATCCTGCATGTTAAATCTCTATAAAATTGAATTGACATACTTACTTTGGCCAAGCCATAGCTTTTTGTTCACTCTATCTCTTTTAATTTCCATCCCAAGAATGTGTCTAGTTGCACCAAGGTCTTTCATTTCAAATTTAGCAACAATTTGAGATTTTAGTTTTGAAATCATACATTTCCCTTTGCCAATAAATAACATATCATCAACATATAATATGTTAGGAATTGTATGCAAAAATATCAATTTATAGAAAATAAATATTAAACAGAGGAATGAAAAACACATAAATAATCATAGCGAAAGACAATTTTTAACGTGGTTCACCCAAACTCTAGCTACATCCACCAACCGAGAGTCTTATATTAATATCCAGTAAATCAAACCAATTACAACCAGTAATCCCTTGCAACTCAATATCACTGTAATTGCTACAATACAAATTTCAACAGAAACCCTAACCCTTATCCTTTTATCAAGACTTATATAAATTACAAAATAGGGTTTTTATGTTGGCCAATAGAAGAAAAACACCTAATGCCCTTGACTACTTGTGGGCTATTCCAAACCCCAAGTAGTCAATTTGGGAAACCGCAGAATAAAAAGTGTGGTGTACTGAACCCTTTAGTCCGACAGGGGCTCCATATACCAACATAATGCAATAAATAGGAAATTATCACCATCAATTTTATAAAAAAACACAATGATCTAATTTAGAATGCTTAGATCCCAAACTTAATACATATGTATCAATTTTCTAGTAGCACATCCTAGGACTTTTTTTAAGCCATACAAAGATTTCTTCAATGAAACTAACTACTTTTACCTTTCACCACATAGTGCTTTGATTGTGTCATATAAATATCCTCCTCCAAGTCACCATGAAGGAAAGCAATTTTCACTTCCATTTACTCAACCTCTAAATCATGAGCAGCAACAATAGAAAGAAAAAATCTAATGGATGTCATTTTTACAACAGGAGATAATATCTCACCATAATCAACACCCTCAACTTGATAGTAACATTTTGCAACCAACCTTGCTTGTATTTCTCAATACCTCCTTCTAAACCAATCTTTTTCTTGAACATCCATTTGCAACCAACAGGTTTTTGTCCTTTAGGAAACGGCACAAGATCCCATATATCATTCTTTTTTAAAGATGTCATTTATTCATCCATTGCAATTGTTAAAAAATGAGGTGTTTTCTTAGCTTAATACTCTGTAAAACTCTCAATATTGCTGATCTAAGTAAGTCTTTTCTTTGTTACATATATCTCTTCAGGTGATTATCTTGATTAATCCATTTACCGCTGTAGAATGTAGAGAGAATTATTTAGAAGAACTAGACAAGATAATAGAAGGATCACACAAGATATACCGTGGAGAAACCCTTTCGGGAAAAAACTCCACCAAGAATTATTCTATTATTCAAACTCTGAATTACAATAGCTCCAATTCTTGCTTGAGAATGCTTCTTCTGTGTTTTCAACTTGAATGAGATAAAGAGACAATATGCAACCTTGTAATCTCCAAATGGTGATAATTACAATGCATAAGCTCAAGCCCCTTGAAAAGGTATG
>VDFB02133526.1:0-18198 GCA_007258455.2 Sequoia sempervirens | reverse complement strand
GAATGAAGCTAAATTTCTTGATGTGTATTGGGAAGAATTAGTTCATAGTTTTGTCTATATCCTTAATAGAGGTCAACTAAGGGTGGATAGCACCAAAACTCTCTATGCAATTTGTTATGGAAGACCGACAATTGTCAAGTACTTCAATTTTTTTGGAAGCATATACTTTATCAAAAGAGATGAAGAAGGTCTGAGAAAGTTTAATTTAAGATCAAATGAAGGAATATTTCTTGTGTGCTCAACTAGGATCAAATCCTATAAATGCTATAATAAAAGGCCAAGGAAGGTTGTTGAAAACATAAATGTCAGAGTGTATGAGCAAGAGGACTACTAGTCTAATGAATCTACCTGTACAGAGGAAGAAGAAGAAGTTGAAGAGAAGGAAGAAGCACCTAAAAATGTCCCCAAAACTCTTGCCAAGTATGTTCATAAAAATCATTCAGAAGATCAAATCATTGGAGATAAAAATGAAGGAGTGCAAACAAGAAGGTTTGCAAAGACAAATGAACAAGTGATTTTTTCTTTACTATCAAGAATATAACCAAAAAAATTTGTTGATGCTAGCAAATATGAAAGATGTATACAAGAAATAGAAGAAGAACTAAATCAGATTGAGAAAAATTAGGATTTGGAATTGGTTCTAAGGCCTATAGACAAGAATGTAATAGGAAAAAATGGGTATTTAGAAACAAACTAAATGAAGATGGAGAGGTAGTGAGAAATAAAGAAATACTAGTATGCAAGGGATATTCAAAAGTGGAAGGAATTGAATTTGAGGAAACATTTGCTTTGATGGAAAGAATGGAGGCCATCAGAATATTTATTGCATTTTTTGTTCATAAGAACTTCAAAGTTTATTAAATGGATGTGAGATTTGATTTCCTAAATGGTGAATTAGAAGAAGATACATTGAACAACCTGATAGATTTTATCTATCAACAGACCCATAAATGGTATGCAAAATTAAGAAGGAATTTTATGGTCTCAAACAATCCCATAGGGCTTGGTATGCAAGGTTGGACAAGTATCTATTTCAACAAGGCTTCAAGAAAGTTACCACATATAGTAATTTGTACATCAAAATAGAGGATGAAAAGATTACAATTATTGTGGTGTATGATGATGATATAATCTTTGGTGGAAATGATGAAATGTGTAAGAGGTTTGTTGAAGAAATACAAAAATAATTTGAAATGTATATGTTAGGTGACTTATCATTCTTTCTTGGACTTCAAATTGCACAATCAAATAATGGTATCTTTATCTCTCAAGCAAAGTATGTTAAGGAAATGCTAAAGAAGTTTGGTATGGAAGACTGTAAACTAGTAAGTACTCCAAAGGTAACTAGTTGCCATTTGAGTAAGGATGATGTGTTATCTAAGGCTGATCAAACTCTGTAAAGGTCTATGATAGGGGCCTACTATACTTAACTGCTTCAAGGCTTGATATTATGCAAACCATTTGCTTGGTTGCAAGGTTTCAAGCTGATCCAAGAGAAACTCATGTAAAGGATGTCAAGAGGATTTTTAGATATTTGAAGAGCACTTTAGTTGTGGATTATGGTATCAAAAGGGTAGTGAATTTTATTTGAATGCATATACTAATGTTTATTGGGTTGGTAGTGTTGATGTCAAAAGAAGTACCAATGATAGAGCTTTCTTTCTAGGAGATAGATTTGTCTCTTGGTTCAGTAAGAAGCAGGACTCAATATCCTTATCAACAACAAAAGTAGAATATATTACTATAGCATCTTTTTGCACCCAAGTCCTATGGATGAAGCAAACCTTGAAGGACATCAGGGTAATGTATGATGAGCTCATTTCAATTCTATATGACAACACAATCACCATCAATATTTCAAAGAATCTAGTGATGCATGCTAGAACCAAGCACATATCCATCAAATATCACTTCTTAAGAGAGAAAGTTGCAGATCAACAAGTAAGATTGGAGTATGTGCTCATAAAGGAACAATTTTTAGACATCTTCACAAAGGCACTTTCAAAGGATACATTTGAGTATCTCAAATAAAAGATAGGGGTTGTTTCCCCTCATTCTAACTAGATGCATAGTTGGTGCATCTACCTAGGGGGAAAATTTAAGACACATTTTTTTCCTTGGAGTGATGAAGGCTACCTCTTAGGGGGAGTAGGTAGAAGATTGTTGAGGGGGAGCTTGTATGTTGCTGCAAGTTCTATTGTAGAACATTTACCCTTTATCTTGTTGTTCCTTAAATCTCACACCCCATTTTATCTTTGACAAAATGGGGACCCCCCTCTTTTCATTTTGCATGTCATCTCTTTTTTTCATCTTCCTTTCCTTTCCTTCTCTTTCCCTTCTTTTCCTTTCCTCCTTTCCTTTCCTTGTTTCCTTTCTTCCTTTTCCTTTCCGCAGATCATGGATTGAGCATATCTAAAACTGAATACCAACCTTATCGAGCTCGATCCCCAACCCCTTTTTTGGTATTCACAATTTTCTTGTCATCTTGTCGTACTTTATAGATCAAGTTTTTGTCTTTTCTCATACACAATCCATGGGGCCTAATAGTGGCAACGTCTTGTTGCTTTGTGCCTTGTGCACATCACCCCAACTCATTCACATTAAATGTTCTAATGTCCAGCCATGAATGGGCCATAAAAAGCATTAAGTATCATTAATGAGGGCATTGGATGGGAGGTATTATCACTATCTTGAGTTTCATTTTTGCATTTACTTCTCACCTTAGTGATAATCAAGCTTTGGAAACCCATTTTAGCTTCCTTCTAAGTTATCGTCTGCCTTTGTCTTCATTTGGTCGTGTTCTTTGGTTTGGAGCTAATTTTTGGTTTGTTCATGTGTGTGGGGTTGTTTCATGTGTATTCATGTGTTTGTGGTGTCTGGTGTGTGTTCGTTGTTCATTTAGTTCATGGTTGCTATGATGACTGGCTATAAATTGAAAAAAGATGATGATTCACCTAAGGCTAATCAAATAAAATATAGATCAATGATTGGTGGACTGCTATATCTAACTGCTACTAGACCAGATATCATGCATGCAGTTTGTCTTGTGGATAGATTTCAAGAAGAACCTAAAGAAAGACATGTTGCATTTGTAAAGAAGATATTCAGATACTTAAAAGGCACTCTAGATTATGGGTTATGGTATCCTAAAGATATTGATTTCACATTAAGTGCTTACATAGATGTAGATTGGGCTAGTTGTGTTGATGACAAAAAAATTACATGTGGTGGTGCATTCTTTCTTGGATGTAGATTGGTATCATGGTTGAGTAAGAAGCAAGATTTAGTTTCTTTATCTACTATAGAGGCTGAGTATATCACAACAACATCATGTTGTACACAAGTTCTATGGATGAGACAGACATTGAAGGATATCAGAGTAGTGTATGATGAGTCTATTTCTATCTTTTGTGATAATAAAAGTGCAATTAAAATTTCAAAGGATCTAATGATGCACTCAAGGACAAAACATATATCTATCAAGTATCACTTTCTGAGAGAGAAGGTTATGGATAATGAGGTAAAGCTTGAATATACACCTACAAAGGATTAGATTGTTGACATATTTACCAAGGCCCTTCCTAAACATACTTTTGAGTATCTTTGGGAGAAGTTGGGGGTTATTTCCCCTCATTCCTTGAACTAGATGCATATGGAGATGTATCAGTCCAATGGATCTATGGATCTATCTCTTTTCTAGACTAATGTTGGTGGCTACCTCTCAAGGGGATTAGGTAGTGTCATGTGTTGTCATTGGTGCAGAGTTGTTGTTTTGGTTAAGTGTACTCCTAAGGGGGAGTATTTAGAGCAAGTATCTTGGTTCTATGTCAAAGGGGGAGAGCAATGCAATTTTTTTTGTCCTTTTCCATTGATGTCAAAGGGGGAGAGAAAATCATGTGAAAAAGTGAGAAATTTGTGTATATTGTCTATTCATTATTGTCAAAAGGAGAGAGAGTCTTGTAAGGGGGAGCGAGTGTAGGAATGTTGTGTATGCTATCTAATATGAAATAAAGGGAGAGTGTGTAGGTTTCCTTTGATGGTTTTTCACATCTTGTGTTGCCATCAATGAAAAATGGGGAGATTGTTGCAAGTATGAAGGTGTTTTCATTAATTTCAATAGGATGTCTACTAGCTAGTATTGTTATTGATGTAAACTAGGTGTTAAGGAAGTTTTTTGGATGATGAAGATGTGAAGGATATTGAGAAAATTATGAAAAATAAGTTGTTGCAAGTTGTGCATGTGTAGTTGAGATATTGAGGAAGTGTTGTGAGTACATGGAGCTATCTTTATGTTGTAGTGTCTAGAGATGAGTTGGAATGAAGTAATGCACAAAGATGATGTCTCTAGTACTTGGTTTTCAAGTGCTTTTTGTTGGCCTCCTACAATGATCTAACAACTAAGCCCTTACAACTATGATTCAGAGATTGGACATCTAATCTAAATAGCTATTTGAATCATCATGAAGGTGCATTTAACTTGTCAACCCAGGGACGTGAACTTGAAATGGGTCAACACAGTATATGCATTAAGGATCCAAAGTAGCCATATTCATCCTACAACTAAGAAAGACATAATGTTGAAGGTAAATTGCTTGGAAAGAAATAACATAAGTTATGAGCATCAACCAACAACTATACTAAGCTGAAATGCATGAAAAATGAAAATCTGGGTGAACAAATAGGAAACTACTCTATTTTCATTGGCTGCAGGAATAGTCATAGAATGGAATTCTAGTGGTTGCAAGAACAGTCGGTGCCAAACTCTTAACTAATTACTGAACAAAAATTAACGACTAAGCTAAAGGATGGAATGCTCACCAAGTGGTCCACCTTGGATGAGTATCCCTTAAGACAAATGTAAACTCAGATGCATGAACTTATAAACTCATTTTATTCATTGGAAAACACAAGTACAATAGAGCATCATGGCTGTATTAATGAAAAACTAAGAATGCGAGTACATCATCAGATTAAGCAATTTGTTTTGAAGGAGCATCCAAGTCTTATTTATAGGGAGAAAAGAGACTAACTAATCACCTAGCAAGATTGTCAACTCCAACAAATTAGGAGGACACCACTTTAGGGAAATCATAGAAAGTGCAGAGGCAATTACGCATGTGTGGAATTTGGTCAAGCATGTTTGCCTTAACGTAGATTTAGCACAACAATAATGCCTATATTTTCTCAATAGAAAATTAATACCATTTACAAGGTGGTTACAATTTTGATTTGAATGAGGAATCTACCGCTGTCGAGAGTCTTCCCTCCATTAATCTTCGAATGATCACCTTGTTGACCGTTATGGCGAATGACCAGCTGACAAAATCTCCTTCAATTTTGTAGGTGGCTAATTATATCTGCATAACAATATTAGTATGCACAACAATTGCATATCCATAACTATCTTAATGTAGCATTCATTAATCCACATGTAAAATCAACATAGATAGTTCATACAACATGTCAATGTCATTAAAGATTGTAAAAATAAGCTTATGCCCAATGTCTATGGTTTTGAGGAAATATTATAGAAAGATCAACATCCAAGCATCAAAGTCTATGACAACTACGACAAATAGACAATAAAATTCTATCAAAATCGAGTCATAAACTGGACTCATCACTTTTGATAAAATTTGATAAACAAAGAAAATAGTGTTGTACAAGTGTTCAAAATGTGCTCCGCTATTGTGCTCCATGTTTATTTTGTGTTGAGGCTATGCATGTGGAGATTTGATATGTTGTTAGAGGTTGTCAAAGGTTTCTATATTCAAAATTTGGGTTTTTAGATTTGTACAGTGTGAGATATTTTCACCAGTGTGTGAACCAGTTTTTCAATGATGTTTTTGTGGCTTGGGAGAAATTTATTTTCTTCGTGTTTCTCCATTGTTTGGCTTAAAGTTGTGCGGATTTGGAAAGCTTCTTATAATATTTGTATCTTTCATAATTCAAGGTTTTAGTTGATTTGGTACAATACAATGTGTATTTCATGTGCCAGTGCGCGAATAAGGTTTACTAGTTGTCTTGAGCTGAATTATTTGTATGATGAGAGTTTGGATGAAGTTTTTGATGGATCTTAGGTTGTTAGAAGATTATTCTAGACCATGTTTAAGTGAATTTTGTTGTTTGAAAGTTTCAAATTGATTTAAGGAAGTGTGTACTTAATGTTTATGGTGTTTAGCATGGGTATTGGATGACCTTGTGTTAGCACTACATGTGAGGTTTATGAAAGTGTGTTGAGATGTGTTGGGATCTATTTGGGTCCTCATTAAGGATTTATATGGGTCACCTTCATTCCTATCCATTGCGGGAATGTTTAGGTGCTGACCTATTTTGAACTTGTAAGTGTAATGGATAGTTACCGACCTTACAGAAGGTTTTTGAGATTAAGGTTGATATAAATGTGTGGTGTTGTTGTGAGATGTGAGAGAGAAGAAAGATAGATGCGAGTGATGTGTGGTGTGAATTTGAGCAGAGCGGTGTGAATTTCAAGTGTTGGATTCCTAAAAGTAGTGAGCTGAAGGTGTCCGAAATATTTCATGCAAGGTTGAAAAAGTGTTGAAGCATTTGTGGTGGATTCCTTGTTGCATTGAGAAGTTGTTCTCTATGTAAAATTTCTCTTCTATCTTCTTGTGTTATTTCTATGGCAGTGAGCCCTAGCTATGAGCCTTTTTGGACAATGTGTTCTATTCTGATAGTGAATCCCTGTACCAGTTTTTCAATTACTTATATTGTGAGCTAATATTTACTGTAATTTTTACCTCATCAGGTTTTCCATGTAAATATGGTGTTCTCTTGTGTATGGTGTTTTTATTCCAGTTTCTATTATCTACATTTCATGTTTAATCACATTAACAAAATAAGGGTTTTATGAATGCGTGTGGGACTGATTACTGTTGAGGGTTTTGATATTTTAATTTGCTACAACTAATTCACCACCCCTCTCTCAATTATCTTCAATAGAGAATTGGTAAGGTATAATAATAAAATATTATAGGTTGAAACACAACAATCTATGATGACTTTTATTGACATATAAGAAGAAGAGGATGCATGAGAGATGGCTAAGGAAGATATGCAGGTAGACTCCAATTATTTCCATGAAATTTTTAATATTGATTTGTATGCAAGTGTTGAGCATGATAAAATGGAATGAAAATATGAAACATGGTGAAGCCAGATGAATTTCACGAGGGGAAGAAAGAGAGGAAGGATGAAGGATGGAAGAGAGGAAATTTCATATTAAGGTGAAAAGGAAGAAAAATCAAGCTGACAAGGAAGAAAGATGGATGAAGAACAAACATAGGATCTTCAAATGTTCATGAGTTCCAACTCATGAAACATTTCACTTTCCTCGGGTGTTTGATGCAGGAGCATCTAGGGGTACCAGGCAATCCTGCATCCCAAAAAATATTTATTTTTTAATCTTTTATTTTCTTGTGTGGTTTCTTGCTACAAGCAAATTTTCAGCACCTATTTTGGGCACTCTTGGAGTGTGGAAAATTTTATGAATTAAATTGTTTAGGTCTCTTAATATTTAAATATTATCTTTGGGTGAAAATTGGAGCCAAATTGTTGTAACCTTTTATTTTATTTATTGGCTCAAAATCTATAATTTGGTGAATTGTTAGTTGCACATTTAATGTGCTTAAAAAGCCAAACATGGTAAATTTGAAAACCCAATGTCCAATTTGGGAAATTTGAATTTTAGAATATTTAAATTTGGCCTAGAAGAGAATATTGAGGCCCATGCACAACAATGATCCTATCATGTCGTCAAGTTTATGATAGAGATGAGTGAAGAAATGTTGATGAAGGTTTGCAATAGGAAGTGACAAGAAGAAGTTGAGAAGGAAGATACTAACACCAACTACAGTGTTGCAAAGGATTTATAGGTGATTTTGCAAGTGTTTTGAAGCTGTTATGATTTAGTTAAGTTTTGATTTTGTATTACACAATTGAATCTTGTAATTGATTTTCTAATATCAATGAAGTTTTGAAGAAGAATTGTCAAAAATCTGAATTGTTACTTTAAGTTTTCAATTACATGTGGTTCAAAAGATTTTTATGAGGATGCATGTTGTGTTATGGCTGCCTGGATGGGTTGTCTAAAAATACCCCCATTCTTGTATTGCATCAAAAGGTCAAGACCTGAGGAGGTGTAAGATCATAAATAAAGAATGACCTTACAAAAAACTATGGTAAAAAAATAAAACAATCAATCAATAGTAAAGACCCCAAGATTATGAGCTAAGATGATAACAACACAATATAATTTTTAAAATAAAAAAGAAAGGAACGATGCCTTAACTTTGGAAGCAATGATGAATTTTTATGTTGCAAATTACGCTCTTTGATTCAAAATGATATATTATGATCATATATGGAATTGGTAAGCTTTAGTATATGGTCATGTGCTATTTTCTTTTCTCTAAGTCAAATAAGTTCCTTTAAAATTGATCTATGTGTCTACAAAAGTGACCTTAATTTCTAGATTCAATCTATACCCATAGAAATGACCTACACACTTTTTGATGTCTATAATATAATTTTCTTTATACTTCATATTTGTGTCTAAAAAATCAATGGTGATGATAAACTCCTTTGGAGGTTTTCTAAGTGAGGATCTTCTACTTATGTCAAACCACTAGATTTGAATATAGTTTGAACAACAATTGAAGTCATGCCAAGTAATCATTAAATATAACTATTACATCATTAATGGTGTATATTCTTATGAAATTTTATGATTTACGAATCTTCTCTTTAAATGAATAGTATGATTATTTCTTGATTCTCTATTCTTGGATGCATATAATGGAATTAGGTTTTGTACTTTTATACAACACCTTAGCACACAAATTGACACATTCTCGCTCAAGTCACAAGTAATGACTAGTAAGGAGAAAGTCAACTTGGGCCTATGTTTAGATTTAATTTTGTGAATGAGCTCGGATCTTTGTTGAATGGTGGATTTGACCCAACATAGTTAATGGATTAAATACAAATTGACACTTTGGCAATGGACACCAATTTTGGGATAATGCCCATTATTTGAATGAGAGGAACATTTATTGAAATTTAAAATTCTACACTAAATATTTACAACACTCATAAAGAATTTACAAGTTATTTGAATTGGAAATATTAGCCCAGTTTTAACTTGGAAAAATAAAACAAGACAACATAAAAAGAAAACAATGTGCATAAGTTAAATAAATGAAAAGTTCAACCTAGATACACAATTGAATAATTTTTTTACTATTAAATGCTCTCACAAATTTCTAAGAAAGAAAAGAATAACAAGATTTACACAAAACTTAAGAATGAATATTAAACCTTAAGAACAAATAAATGGCACAAAGTTTAGAAAGTTGACTCTTTTTATTCCTCCAAAATTTTCAGCGCAAAGTCTCTAATATCTCTCTTATATAAAAAAATACTAAAAAATTATATAAATTTACAAATTACTCCATATATAGACAACGTAACAGACTTTTAGTTAGTTAGGGTCTTTTAAATGTTTTTTATAAAATGTAAAGTAACTTTAGAAAAGTGAATTTTAAAATTTTATGAATGATTCAGGTATGTTAATAAAGTGAATTTATAAAAGAAATTTATAACAAAAGTATATTATTTTAAAAGCATTATATTAAAATTGAATCAATTTATCAGTGTACTTTTGCTAAATAGACTAGTACCTCATCCATTGGGTAACTTATTTAAAAATGAATAGTGTTCTATAGATATTCATGTGCTCTTGATCCAACCAACTAGCAACCAATTGATCTATTCCAATCACGTGGGAATGAACACGTGTCACCAAACTAGATCACATTGTTATGGAATATTACATACCTTCATGTTTTATGGAACAAATCTATATGAAAGTAGGAGCTTGTTACTTATTTTTTCTTTCTAAGACATGAAAATTAATTTCTTTGTTTTACATGATCTTACCATGAAAATATACTATCATTTGAAATACTAACTATACTTCTTGAGAGATCTTAATCATGATTTGTGTGACATTATCTAAAATAGTATGATTAAATTTTAAAGCATGAAAGTGGATTCCAATAATATTGAATGATAGAGAAGTTGCCTCAAATTTTGAGCCTATATAGTTGGGATATAAAATAATCCAATACCATACCAATCATTATATTAAAGACAAGTTTTACCCTTCCAAATATTTAATGGAACACCCTCTTACATATCTTCTCTTTAACCATTATTTAGATCCCACAAGCGTGCAATGACTTTAACAAATTTTCATCAGCGTTAAAAGAAATTTCTAAGTGTCCCTTTTCTTTATTGGCAGGCAACAATAATGTTATCCTTATCTAATAAGAATATCATAATAAACACAATCCTTGTCTAATGTTGCCCTACTTATAACATAATTTCCTTTGGACCATTCTCCAAAAAGTACCAAATTGAAAAGGAAACTTTGTTTATATTTCCTCCTCATTTGCATGCGTAGGCAACACATCAACATCCAACCGTACTACTACTTGTGACTGTGAAAAGGAAGTTGCTTTATTACTTATTCAAATTACCCAATAAGTTCTCTAATCATGATTAATCAAGATGGTCAAGTTGGGTAATTATGTTTGTATCTATGTCTAATCTTTGGTTAATTCTATGAAATCTTGATCTAAATTGATGTTGATGTTAGATTCTTGTGGTACGGATAAATCTATAGATTATGTCATCATTTTGTGTATTTTCTTATCTCTTATTATTCTTATATTTAATTTTTTTTTGAAGTATTTTTTTTTTGGTTTTTTGAAATACTTGTTAAAGTGTTTGTATAATATCTTGTTTGTTTATAAGTCAAAATAATTTTAATGAAATTTTAAAATGCCTTATGTGTATTAATATTGAATGTTGAAAATATCTTCAAAAAGATTAAATAGATTTATTTAAATAGTATGTTTTAACTATTTGAAATAATAATACTTTTATGCATATGTGTTTTGAAAGATGTTACCAAATATTTATTTGGAAAAGAAAACAAAAAAAAAAAAAATAAAGTGGATAATTATCTATCATTTCAAATAGCTAAAATTAAAATAGCTAGTTTTGAATGTGAAATAAGATGAAGAGTCAACGTGAGTTCAGGGATTTTTAGAAACACAAGGAGAAAAGCAAAGGGTTTGAAATCACTTGCTTATTTTGTTTTATTTCTCTCCTAAAAAGGATTGTTTGAGAATTGCTTGTGGTTTGGAAAGCTTGGATTAAATTTCAAAGGAGATTGCTTGTGTCGTGTTTGAGAAAAAATAATCTCCATTTGTTGAGGTTGCTTGCTAAGAAGGTATTCTCTTTAATTTTCTATGCACAAATTTAAATAGTTTTCATAATTTGTCATGCTCCATATTATATGGTTGGCATATGGATTTCATTTCATCGGCTTTGGTTTGAAAAATAATTTATAGAAAAGTTTTTTTTGTATAATTTCACTTTTGTATATTTTCATTTTTGAAAAATATAAATAGTGCTAAAAATTATGGCAAAATTTTCTCAAAACTCTATATAATATGAAAGGTTTGATGTCCTCATTGATAGGCTCTAAAAGATATTCATAGTATTTGAAAATTTTAAATTCTAAAATATGAAGAAAATCGAGTCTTCATTAATGGTGTTTTAAGATTTTTCCATGGTTCTTGAATTTTTTGAAAATGGTAAATTTAGAACTTTGACAGTGTTAAACCTTTTATTTTGTGAGATGAGCAGTTTCCTCATGGAAATAAGTTTTTCTATCTTTTGAATATAGGTGTCATGGTTTTCACCCTTATTTTTTTATTATTATTTTGGATCCTTTGGCTAATATGTATAAGATCTAGAATAGGAAGAGAAGTGACCTCTCACCATCTATTCAGTCAATGAAACCAAGAAATAAGTTCAATGAGAAAATCATAACATAAAAAATATAAAATGGATGGGGTTTTATATATGAACAAATTTAATGATGATATAATCCAAATCGAGTATTTAACACATTATAGTATAAAATTTACTAATGATATAATCCAAATCTAGTATTTAACACATTATGGTATAAAATTTAAATTTGTGCAAGTTTAAATTTACTTACATTAATTGATGTGGAATAAAATTAGAAATAGTGGAAGATACACAAGTAGAAATAAAAAATAAATTGTAGAACATAAATGATGAAATGATAAAGAACATAGAATAAGACTCAAGAAGCTCACTAGCTAGGATGATAATATGGTGTGCTATCATCTAATATGCATGTTATCATCTAGTTCGTGTATATCCATCTACAGTCAACACAAAACTCAAGTATGTTTCTAGAATTCACATGAGTTGCACATAAGAATATAAAAACACACCAACATAATATTCTAAGAACTAAAAAATTGTTCATGAATATTATAAACCAATTTAAACTAACTATTTTTTAATGAAATATTGAAATAATAAAAGAAGGAAAAGATCTAAGAAAAATACTTCTATGAAATATAGCCTCTAAGAAACCTATAACTAGAATAGAAGGAAAGATTGGGGCTACTTAAAAGCTTTCCTTCAAATCAAGCCCCTATTTTGGTCTTTTACCTCCATAAGAAGCCAATGTAATGAGAGAATATTGGAGAGTGTGTGCTCTTAAAAATTATGCACCTAGGACTAAGAACAACAAAAAAAAAAATTATAATCATTAATCATTGGTCTATGAGGAGAAATGCCCTAGCATATGTTGGAATGTGAAGTTAATTTTGATTACATCTAGCATTGACGAGTACACTCACATTATCTATTTTTGGAAAGTCTTCATTGAATTGGATTCAAAGAATTTGATGGCTTTTTTGGTTTTTTGGGATTTAGTTTTTCCTTAATGCATTATTGTATTTTTTTGTAACAATGGATAATTTTTTGAGAAATACATATTTGAGAGACCTTTTCTCATGGTTTTTGCTTGGTATATAAGTAGGTTTTCCATGTAAATTTTGTATGTTGTGTGAATTCATTATTACTTTTGTGATTGTATTTAGTTTTGCACTATTTTTTTCTAGAAATTTATATGGAAGGAAGAAAAGGTGATAGCTCTACAATGCCAAATAAAATAAGGAAATGTTGAGTTGTAAAAAAAGAAAGAAGAGAAAATAATAATAAACTAATATTACAATGATAATGAAGGATTCTTATAAGGCCAAGGAAGTACAATAGAATTTTAGAATGCTACAACATTGTGTATAATATTGAATATTTTTGTAGATTATCTTAAAGAGCTCAATCTTGTATAGAGAACGATGATCTAATCTTGGGATAACAAATGTGAAGCTCAATAGTCATTCAAAATAGAAAGGTGGTTGTTGGACTACCAAAATTTGGGTGAATGATAGTTATAAAGGAATATTTAGATGCTAGAAGGTCAAAAGAAGATGTGTATATGTTTGCACAATGTGCTAGCATCCAAGTACAACAAGCTAAGAGCCTTCACATGATTAAAGAAAAATATAACACAAACATATGGGAACACATGATAACTACTAAAATAAGGTTGGACAAACAAAAAAGCAACATAATGTTGGAATTAGGAGTTGGTAATAAGCTAAGGTTGGGATAAAATTATCCCTAAAATATAGTATGAGAGTGGACACAAAAATAGGGATAATTTGTATTATTAAAATTATAGGGTATGCAATTTTTGACCTTACACATGAAACAATACTATAGGATTATATCACAACCTAATGGGTTTGTGGAACACCATCGAGGATATCTTATAGTAGATAGAAGCACACTCAATTCCAAATGGTCATTGAATCATAGTGTTGACACTCCACTATCCTAATCCTAGAAGCCTCTTCATTCTTGTATTGGTAGATTTTATATATTCTCAATGTTAGTATAATTCTTGTCTATGTGTTGATTGGTGTTTATAGAACCCTCATGATTACCTTTATTGATGTGTTATGTATGTGTTAATATTGATAGGTTTGTGTTGTTAACCTCCTCGTTTTTGCATGAGTGTTGTTGGACTACCTAGTTGATGGCCTACTAGTATAGAGGGGCAATGCTCATAGTTCCGCATAGTTGGATTATTTTGATCACCATTTGGGCTAGGAGGATTTATGGTGCTCATTTGAGGGTGTGTTAGTTCTTGTAGAATCTTGACACTTGTATTTTTATTGTTTGTTTCCTTGGAGAACTTGTAAAGTTGGTTCTTGTGGTCCTCAATTAGATGGATTGATTGTATATTATTAGACTCTATTGTTTTGATATTGAACTATCCATGTTTGGTATAAGAATCATTACATTGTTAAATATTTATATCATTATTATATTTAATATTGGATCTCATTTTGTGAGGATTTTCTATAATATGATAAGTGTAGACACCTAAAATTGACCATTTACATTTGGTCAATTTATCCCTAATTCATCCAATTTCTTATCCTCTATATTAATTGAATAATATTCCAATTATTTAACTAGTATTCACTATGTTGGCATTCATTCAACTCAATCCCTTGTATCACCTTTCAATCCTAATGTAAATAACTAAATTTAATGATTTATCTATGGTCATCCTACCTTACCCCTTCTCTCTCATAAATTACATAAATAATATCTATTTATTTATTTTTTCCCCTCACATGTCCCATCCACCATCACTTTTCATTAGCCTCCCTAATCTAATCCCAATCAACCCCCTAATTATTTTTGCATATTTAATCCTTGATTAAGTGAGTTCAACCCTCCCCTTCAAATCATACATATGGGCCCTTGTACATGTGACATATGGCCATGGTACCATATCACATGGGTCTTATCCCCTCAAAGTACACTCAAGGAATTTTTAATTCCTTTATTCCCCTCACATCATCCCCTTTGGAGTGTGAGGATAAACCTTGCCTTTATGAAAAGATATCCTCCCACACTCCAAAGTGCCATATCCCTCTCAACTCACATCATGGTGCCACTTGGCACCATCCCATGAGGTGAGATGACCAAATAATACCGCACCCTTAATATTTATCAAGAAATCTCAACACTCCATCCATTTTCACCACTATCATATATATCCATGACTTAGCCAATTTTCATATATCACTAACTTTGCAACCAAGCATCACTATGCTATCCAAATCATGAGTAAGCACACATTAAATTGAATATCATGGGAGAATATACACAATATGGAGTCTAATATACTTTAATTTCGTTGAATTGTATGCAATTAAATAAGATCTATAAATATAAGCTATGCTAGGATCACCAAAATGTTTGGTTGGAGAAGAGGAGGATCTAGATTGAATGATTTAATCTAAATCAACCTTTTCACCCAAAAATTAGAATATAAACCCAACCAAGAGGTGGTTCTTGCAAGTTCTCCCCAAGGAAGAGTTAAGTTGGTTGGTGGGTTTGAGTTATTTGGTTGTAGGTACAAGGATTGATGGATGATGTTGTGAATTAGGCCAATGATGATAAATTTGAGTAAACTAATTGAATGTATATGCTATATGATAGATATATAAAAACATAAAATATATCCAAAAAGATGAAACAAAGAAGAACCTAGCATAAAAGATCATGGAAAATTGTTAGGGATGCTAATGCATTGTATGGAGGCCAAAACACTACACTATAGTGTGTTAAGGTGTAGAAAATTAGGGTTATTAATTTGTATCGATCCAATACAACCTACACATATATGAAAAATAAAATCAGGAATTAGTGTGAATATTCTCAGATAATTAAGATACCCTAATTTATCAATGATGAACTAGTAAAGACAAGAGATAGGATTTTAGGAGTCTCCAATTGAGTGGGGGTGCCAAATACTGCTTCCACAATAATGACCTAGAGACCTACAAAATAGGAGGAAAAGGGTTGTGATGTATAGGGGCTTTCCTTAGTCAAAACCCATGTTGGTGTTCCCACATCTACAATAGCAATGATGATGATGATATAGAGTGTGTACTTGTGATGATCATAGGAAAAAATAACAAATAACAATGATAACGATAAACAACACAATGATAGATTTCACCATTCATATCTGAAATGCTTGTTGGATTTATGTAGCCACAAGAATCACACACATGGAGGAGGAAAATACTTCCTTGAGATCATGCAAGTGTTACTACATCTGATAATAACAATAAAATAATCATTAAAAAAGAACATCCAACAACACTTAGAAAGAGCTTCACTGTGATAAAAGAATAAACATCTACAACATAGTCAAAATTTGCAGTAGAATATCACTTGTAAACTTAAAGAGAGGGAGGGGATGTTATCTATATAGGAAAATAAGCACATCCTTGACTAATCATTTGGGTGAGGCTGACAAGCAAGGTCATGTCCCTTAATATAACAAGGCCACAATTTGAATTAAATATTTTTTGGTACATATGGCTAGGATGCTAGTGCACCATGCTAGTGTCCAAGAATAATTTTCTCTTAGAGGGCTTGATAATTAAGGACTCAACCAAATTTTCTAGAAAAGTGATCAAACAAGCACATTGTAAATATAACTAAACACATACACTAGGTTGAGTGTCAAACCCAACATAAAATTATATTGTACAAATTTGAAGTGTCAAAACCAAAATGCAAATGGAGAGGGGGGCTATTGAGGGGGAAGAGTCTACTAACATCATGTTGACATTAACATAGACAACAAAAGAAACATACCCAAGATTGTCAAAATATTCCTCACATTATGAAACAACTCTTTGTTTACTGAAAATACCCTCTAGAAATGGAAACTATCAATTTCTATCTCAAAACCACTTGTGGTGCATAGTAGTGGTTTGACAGGTTTGAAAAAATATTTTATGGTAATATTTTCCAATGGTAGGGTTTTTGGATAGCATTGTGAGAGTCGTGGGCTACTATCAGGTAATGAGCTAGTGTGCCTTACACCACATGGCACCGTCAGTGTGCTCCTATTACCTACAACTTATAGCACACCTTACATGCTACACATGTAATACATGTGTATTGTAGGAAATTTCCTCCCCCCTTTTAAATCTATTTTTATTTATTTAAAATAGATTTATTTTTTTATATTGCAACTATATTGTTGTGCTTGTGAAGCATATGTTGCAATCATATGACTTAGACGATAAAGAGACTAAATATTCCTTTAAATGCCTAGGGAAAAATTCTCCAAATATAATGAATTGATAGTCAATATTTAGGTTTTTGGACCTTCTAGACATGGTGACAAAGTCAAATTTGATCTAAAATGCTCCAAAATTGTAACTACCTTTTGGATATAGCAACCAAATCCCCACTTCAAACCCTTATAGATATAGCATTAGATATCCAATTTGGACAAATAAAAAAGATAAATCGCCTTTCTTGGATACTCTAAACTCAATGGTGAGCTCATATTTACACCAATATGCTCCAAAATGAACTTGTAATATAAATCCATAAAGAGGATCCCCCCAAAAGCTTGTATTTCTATCAAGTTTTCCTACTACTCTAGGTTATCATTTGATGCAAGATAAGAGCATACTCAAATTTTGAAGAGCAACCAAGATCTAAAATCTTAGATATCTCAATAGTACTAATTAGAAGTAATCCCACACGCTCTTATACCATGTAAAAGTTGGTATAAAATATCTTATACCATGTAAGATTTGTTTGAAGATGTAACAACCCAAGATCTAGGTACTTCAATGAAAGCACACAAAAGATCAAATGTGAAAGAATAATGTTATTCTATCAAACGATACATGAATGCTATAACAATGATAGATTATGAACTATGATCATAATAGGAATCCCTTGATTATATAGGCCAAGGTGAGACATAATATGTCTTAATTTATGACTTGAGATATCGAAAGTCATAAGTATCATGTGTACCCTAAGTAAGCTTAAGTAAAATAGTGTGAACGGGACCTAGGTGGTGAAATAGTTAGGTAAAACACCCCATTCACACCGAACACTTATTTCATGTGTCATGTGCTTGAAACTAACTATTAATGGTTATTGATGTTAGTAGGTTTGTAGGAGATCCTTTAGGTAGCCTTAAAATCAAATTTTGTGCTTTCGAGAACCCCATTATCCTCTAGAGGCCCTATATTCATTGTTTGTAGTCACCTACCCACAACAAAGATGGTTTACACTAGTGACATGGATGATTCTAGGATATCCTAGGTAATTCTAGAATGGCATGAGCAATTTAGACTATAAATCTGGGCAATT
>VDFB02133525.1:0-32007 GCA_007258455.2 Sequoia sempervirens | reverse complement strand
CAAAGCCGTGTGACAATGTGATGCAAGGTGTAGCCGAGGAGTACACCCCATGTCATGTGCTTGTCATTCTCACTCTACACCACATGAGGGGATATTGCGATAGTCAGATGTTGTTCCCCCCTTCCTCGTTTGGTGGCTAGTTTAGTCACATAGTTATGTATTTTTCTATTTCGAAGATTGTGAATCTTCTTTTGGTTATTGATGACTTTTATTTTGATTTTGAGGATTGGTAAAAAGTTGATTTATCTCATTTTTGATGGTTTAGCCACACCTTGTGATCTTATTTGCATGTAGCCCTCGTGGTTACATATGATTTAGTGTTGAAACTATGCGCATTTCTTGCTTTATTGTTGAAATTGAATCTTTATTTGACAATTATTTATGATCTTTGGTGGCTAAACTAGTATTCTATTTTATTTTTTCAAATGTTGGTCTTTTGTTGTAATATGATTCCTCATCGAGAACAGGAGAGCCAAACTTGATTGAGTGTATACGAGGAAGTAGACAGGAAACTTTGAAGATGGGGGTATGTGAGGTTGTTATACAACTAGGACCCACTACCCACCTTTGTGTGATGACTATCTCTTGGAGGCTAACCACCTTATTCAACAAGAGATAGGTCATTGTGGTTTTGTTTGGATGGTCTCACCGTGCATGTGTGGCCTAACACCATCAAACCACTAAGTGTGAGGTATGGATTTTGTGAGATGCATATTGGCTCTTGGCTCATGAATAATGTATCATGGATTAGTATGTTGCTTAATAGTGTCCAAATGGACCCTTGTGTAGCCTTGTGATGTGATTCCCAATGATGTATGTATGTATGTATAAATGCAACATACTTATCCTGGATATGGTTACATATGAAAAGTTCAAAAAGTTGGCTTATGATGCTTTAGAAAGTGTAAATTGTTATATTTTGTTGAAAATGATGCCAAATATGTTCTAATGTGTGAGATTGGAAGTGTGTGGAAAAAAAATATTGTTGCAAACAATGGTGTTTAGAAAGAATTGAGTGCTTAAGCATCTTCTTTACCCTATTCTCAGTAGAAATCAATGTGTATCTTAACCTATCCTTGAATGAATGTGGATGTTAAAAAAAATGTTTATGTTGAGAATTGTGGCACATGTGATGTTAGAAAGATTAACCATGTTATTTTTTTTCATGTTGAGACCCTATAAGTAAGGCATATGTCAATATATTGATAATGATTCTTAGAAAGATGAATGTTAAAAGGATGTCCTTTCTATTTTGTTTAGCGATGAATGATGTATATTTTATTTCTCATCCTTAGAATGAAGTACAATATTTTATTGTTGATTAATAGATTTTGAGTACTAATGTGTGATATGGCTGCATGTTGAGTTTACATGACTTCCAAGAGTCAGTAAGATATTAGGGAGGGAGGATGTAACATCTCGTTAACCCTAGCCTAGGTATGATAGCATGTTGATTTTGATTTGATATTATAAATGTTAAATATTGTTATAATGAGAGGAGACATTGATGATTATGGGAAAGGTTATCATGATTAGTTATTACTTTGGATTACATGCTTATATGTTTATATACTATTATCATTGCTTTTGTATGATTATGGAAAGGAAAGGGATGATGTCATAACACTTGTATCTAAGAGGCTTACGATATCATGACCCTCTTCTTAATGATTGATGTTGCTTTGACTATATGATATATGTTAAATGCACATGTACCTTGACGTGTAATTGGAGTGATGCAGGTACTGAGTATCGACTCTGTCTAGATCCACAAGCCTGAACGTACTCATATTCCCTGATGGTGGTTACTGGAGGTAGTCACAGGCCAAATGTTCCCCCTAGCCTACTGTACCTTTTTAGTGCAATGTTCCCTTGTTGATGTCTTACTATTTGGTTACCTAATGGTAATGTATGGAGCACCTTTTGGTCGTATGTGGTTTACCAGTATGTCTTGTTGAGGTATTTTGTTATGGTTTCCATTAATATCTTTATGTGGCTATATATTTTGGCTATTGGTGTTATGATATGGTATTTTATTGTGTTTAATTGATTGGAGATTTGAATGGTTTTATCCATGAGGTTTTAAATATGTTATTTTAAGTGATTTTTATTGATCATTCGAGAGAATGATATATTTCATTTAGTAATTTTAAATGATTTTAATAATCCATTTTGTGAGCCCTCATAGTTTTATTTAAATCTTCTTGGGGAGCTTGTGTGTATTGAATGTTGGATTTAAATTATTATTTTATGTGTAATAGAGAATGTTGTATATTTAGTGATTTTAATTAATTGCTTTGGAGAGCTTTAATAGCTTGTTTAATAAAATGCCTTATTTCATTTTTATTGTTTTGAGAAAATATAAAAAGGGAAGGAAGATTTGTTTTGGGAGATTATTCTTTTGGAGGAGAAGAAATTTTCTATTTTTGGAAGGAGAAGGAAAACCCCACGAATTGGGTGGCAAAGTTGGGGAGAAATGTGGAGAAGAAATTTGTGGGCATCTAATTGTTGATTTCAGCATTCCATTTCCTCCTTGTTGTCCCATTTTGAAACCCAGTTGTGCTTTACACTTAGAGCATTCTCTCATTTTAGTTTTTGGGGCAACTTGAGGTATTTTTCTATGGTTCTTGAATCCCTTGAATTTTTGGTGGTAGTGAATGTGATTTAGATTGGGAATGGTAAGCTTTGTATTTCCCTATGGCAGATTTATTCCTCCATTCTATTTTGTGAATACTTTGGGGATGAATAATGTGTGTTTTGGATTCAATTTTGGGTTCTATATTTTTGCTATATGGAATATTTGTGTGCATTCTTGTGAATTTGAAATGGGTCTTTATCAAATTTTATTTCTGGGCACTCTCATTTTATTTCTCTTTTTGCCCAACTTGTTAGAAAACATTTTTCTTTCCTACTCATTAGCCGCCTGTTAAAAATGTGAAGTAAAGGAAAATTCCATGTAGAAATTCCCATATCTCAACTGGGTTGAAGTTAAAATTCAATTCTAGACACTTTCATTTTTGGTCAAAATTTGTGCCTACTTGTTAAAGCACATTTTTTTGATGTTTCTCTTTAACCGGCTATTATAAATTCAAACTAATGGTGGATTCCATGTAGAAATTCCCATATCTCAATTGGGTCATTGTCCAATTTTTAATTCGAGCACTTTCATTTTTTCATGTTTTTGCCCAGCTTGGCTAAAAATGTCGTTTTTTAGAACACATTGTTTTTTGTCATAAAATTAGAAACCAAAGGTGGAATCCAATTGGAAACATCAAAATATGAACTGGATCAAACTTAGATGTTTAATCTAGGAACTTTGAATTTTTATGGTCTTTTTTCATTCCTTTGAGCTGCAACTGGAACTGTGTTTTGTGCCACTGCCACTTAGTAGATTTTATCTGATTTAGAAGTAGTTCTATAGGATGATTTAATGAGGTTAATACTGATTACATGATTGGTTTCTTTTATGGAGTTAATTGCAAATTTTTGAAGGGTATGTAATCTACTTGTTGGTATTTGTGATCAACTGTTTAAATGATTTAGCAACAATGTTGCTTGGCTGTTTAAAAGGTTTTAATGATGGATTTTTAGCGGATTTTTCATTGTTTCATATTTTCTATGGATTCCTCATTTGGTTAAATGACATGAGCCTAGGTCTAGGTAATTAGAGTGGTCTTATGGAGTGGCTCTCTATAGGCCTGGGGCCCACATGTGGCTTTCAAGGGAACTAGTAGCAGAGTTATTGTAAACAAGTGATAGCTAAAGAAAAGGAATAGGGTAAAACAATTATAAGATAATGAGTCCTCATTCATGGCCTTGAGTGCTTGTAAAGGATAAGGATGCACTTGAGAAGGTCTATCCATCTACGGGGCATTGAGTTATCCATCTATAGGGCGTTGATATGGGCATGGTTGAGTCTCCTCGTTTGTATGAGAGGTGTACTTGATTTCATGTGGTGTTATCCCTTCGAGCATGCATGATGACACTCCATCCGATCTGCACTCTAGTACCTCATACCTTAGTAGTCATGAGTAGTACCCGACATGTTATTGTATGAGCATCTTCATGTTGTGATAATGACTTTAATGCATTGTATTCCATGTTTGCTCCATGTCTGAGGTGAGCATTGGCTATATGTTAGCCTTTCCTTATTATTTATGCTTAGGCCTTGTGACTACCTCTGAGTACAGTGAGGTGGTCTCTTTTGAGTCTACATGGTAGGGAGGTATTGCCACCACCATTGGGGATCGGTGTATAGGTTATTGGAGCACCAATTGGAGCTAATCTCTCTTTTACTTACCTTATCTGTTGATGTATCTTATTCATGGCTATGCCATTGTACTCATGTATATTAATTTATGTGTATATTTTACTCTCAAGAGACAGAAGATGTAATCATATAAATTAATGAGAAGAAATGTGATGTTTTGTATTTGGCTTACGGGTTTTGGTGTTGGTATCAGACTCACTTGTACTATGATGATCATTTTGGCCTTTCCTTTAGAAGTTTTCATGTAAAAATAAAATATTTTTCTATGTATTTCCTTCTTGCAATAGTCTGCTAAAGTTCTAGAGCATTACCACTTTTTGTTTGTTGCTCTACGTTGTTGTTGCTAAAGTTCTGGCACAGATAATTTTGGAGCACCTACGTAGATAATTTCAGAGCACCGACACAAATAGTTCCAAAGTAGGAAATTCAGGAGCAAAATTTCTAAAGCTATTATGTTTGCTCCTATTTGGATTTTCTCTTGAGGGTTAATCATTCCTTCCCTCTTTGTTGTGCACTCAACCATTCTTGGCCTTGTATGTTGTTGATATATCGTATTGGCAACTACTTTATGTGCAACTTATTCTTCATTTTTTGAAAAAAAATATATCTTGTCCTCTTTTGGCTCTTACCCTTTGGGGTTGTGTAGCGGGATGTTACACAATATAACAAAGAATCCACCACAATGTCACCAACACCTTCACAACCTAACTAAAGAACTTTAGACACCTACTCACTGCATCCAATAATCTAACACATGAAATCCCACACTACATTGCTCAAATTCATACTCTACAACTCTGCACTTAACAACATTTGCATCTCACATCTATCTTATCATCCCTCAACAAATCAACTCTTATTTATATCATCCTCAACCTTGAAACCCTTCTCCAAGTTCGACTATACACATCAACTGTGCAAATTCAAATTAGGTCAATTCCAAATAACTTCCATGGAAGATAGAAGTGAAAGCAAACCACACCATTCCTTAATTGGGACCCAAATCTATAACATCACTCAACCACACGCTTCTATAAAAAATAATCATTCACCATAATTAGTGTAAACACCAAGTTAGTCGTCACCTATGTACACACCATCAAACTTTTAAGTACACGCTTCCTCAAATCCAAAGACAACTTGCAAACCACACACCATGCTTGAACATGATCTAGAATATTCCAAAAAACACTCTAAAATCCAACAAAATCCTTCACATCAACTTCCATCTAGAGAATGTACACACCCAGTACACTCAAATAAATTTTCCATACACTATTACTTGAGAAACTAATTTCCAAAGCACCAAACCTCAAACCACCTTAACTGAGAAAAGATTCCAACACTATCACTATTCCTCCATATTTGCAAGACTTGAAACATAATTGTGGAGAAACACAAAACAAATACATTTTTCCTAGACACCTCTACAATACACAATTCACATGTTGGTGAACATAAATTATTCTATACAACAATCCCACACACCAAATCTTGGATATAACACCTTTCAACATATCTCACCAACATATCCAAAAAATTTAGACAAATCTTCAACCTAGATGAAATGTGGAGCAAAACTAGAACACACCTTCGCAACCCAGAACACCATTGCAACACATTGTTTCCTCTTTTTATCAAATTTTCTCAAAATCACTTGGAAACCAAACACTAGAGACACATCCTCATCATTTTCAACACTTCCTCATCACCACCAATAGCAACTCAACCACATATCCATAGATATAATCTTATTAAAGCAACACTAGAGGTTCACACTAGTAGCTTTACAAGTGACAACATAATGCAACTAATCAAAGCATGGATAAAATTAACTTCTGACACTCTTGAAACTATCTCACCCAACAATAGACATCAATGACAACATGGGCCTGTTGACATCAATGCCAACACTGACTGCTCATACTTACAACACTTATGAATTATAAAAAATTTCATCTGCTTCAATTGTGTATATCTTTTTACTATATTCATATTTCATCCCACAGTTAAGAGCAGATGAGACTCCCTTCATGGCATGAATCCATGGTTTACCTAGGAGAAGGTTGTATGAAAGAGGTTATAACATGATATGGACATGATTAAGAAAAACCACGAGTCCAACCTCAATGGGAAATATGATCGTCACTAATGTTTGCTTATTAATATTATCAAATTCATGAATATTAACATCATTAGGTTGTATAATATTCTTTTCCACACAAATTTTATCTAGGATATCAATGCTACAAAAATTAAGACCCTCTCGATTGTCTATGAGAGTATGCCTCACTATGGTTTCATAATGATCAGCCTTATCATTAAGGATTTATTTTTATTTTGGATCTCAAGAGAGGGAAATTCATGTTGAGGGAATGTAATATCCCACTTTGTCACTTTCATGCAATCAAAGAGCTTCCTACATCATTAGTCTAATAGAGGATGTGATATCATCCTTCTACAAAATCTCTTGGAGAATCTTGTTAGATGTAGGTAATGTTTGAATTAAATACCAAAGGGGGATGCTTGATAGAGTACGATGAAATTTCTCAACAAGATCATACTCTTTACCACTACACTAAGGAATATTATATGTGTGAGCAATTGTGTGATAACTTGGTTGTTGTGACATATTATTACTAGTGAGTTGCCTTGCAAAGTTCAAGATACTACCAAGGGGTTTAGGAGGTCTTATAATGGGAGATGGTTTAGGAGGTTCATTAACTAAAAGAGTTCCAATTGTTACTTATGTGTTCATAACCTCGACTAATTTATCTACTTGTTGATGACCTTCTATTAAAGGGGGGTCTAATATCTACCTAACATCTTCATCTATGCCATCCATCTTACTATTTGTTGAAAGAAATGTATCAGTGATCTCATCCTTATATGCCACAATATCATCCTAGGTAGGAGAGGTATTGGGAGAGGAACAAACAATATTCTCATGGCACTCAATGATTGGATCCTCTTCTAACACCATGATACCTTCTTCACAAGTGGGGAAGATGTTGGGAGGTGAATGAAGATGAGGAAAAGTGATATTAAGAAATGTGTCCATGATTTCATTTTATTGTGTTAATATACTCTCACAATTAGGAGGGATAGTATGAGAATCTCTACCATAATCATCATGATTATCAATTATTGAAATATTGAAAGCCTTAGTGGATGATCTAGGTGAGATGAAGTCCTCAAAGGCATCATCTAACATGTCAAATTCCACACAACTAAGGGCTTGGTAAATACAAAATGTGCTTGTAGAAAGAGATCCAACATGATTAGATGACTATGCTTTCCCCAAGTTTAATCATGAAATTCCAATTATAATCTAGGTTTACATGTGTTAAAGAAACTAGGACTGAAAACAAACTAAGATATTTGATGCAAGCATAGATCTGGAAACTAGGTTTTAGATATGCAACTAACAAGTATAAATTTGTTCTAGAGATCTCAGGAAGGTTTACGGAGGATAGGGATGCACTAGGGAATCTAAGTCCTAATAGGGATTTTTCTAAAATTTCAATTTCAAAAGTAATAGTGACAAGAACTAACTATGTAAAAGCTTGCAAACCCAAATTTAGAATTAGTTATACTATTGTTTTGTAAGTTTTTGAATTGTGAAATATATTATAAGAAACTAGGGTTTTTAATCTTTGCAAAAATGAAACTAATCTATCCAAATTATGCAATGTTTTAGAAAATAAATGCATTGCACCTACAAATTGGATAATCTTAAGCACTAAAATGCAACCTTTTTCATAAACTTATAACAAATGAAGAAAATGACAAGTTTATTTAACATGCAATAACAATTTTCCAAAATTGCAAATCAAGCAATTGGAAGAAAAGATGGACTAAAAATACAAAGACAAAAATTTGTGCGAAAGTTATCTGAGGCACTCCTAGAAAAACAAGGATGCTCAAGGGTGTATGAGTCCCTAAAAGGGGCTTATAAAGCTAAAAAAAAAAAAAATATTTTGTTTTTAATGTTACTATCTCTGGTTACAATCAAGTTAAACAATTTATATTTTTCTAGATTTTGCTCAAATTAAGACAAGGTAATGCAAAATGCCAGTGTGTAATAAAGGTGAAAATGTTTTGACAAAATTTTAATGCAATTTTTAGATCTAAAATGGAATAATTGACTGATTCTAAGAAACAAAATTTTGAAAATGATGATTTGATGTAAACTTGATACAAAGCAATGCAATTTTTTCACTTTTTAGGCTTAAATGAAAGATGTGTAAATGCAATGGAGAATTTGAAGCTTTAACCACCTAATTAATGTAAATTAGATCTAAGGATGACTGAAAGAAACCCTAGTGAAAATTATGATGCAATGTAACTGCAATTTTTTTGTATTTTTGACTTTTTATAATGCAAAGATGAAGCTCTAAATGAAAGATGCAAAACAATGCAATACAAAACATAGATCTAGGGTGAATTATCAAAAGGTGTATAATGTTAACAAGCTAGGTTCACCAAAATTTAATATAGAAAAAGGGATCCTAGGTCCCAAATACAAAGAACCTTAGATGTAAGGGGCCTTTTTCCAAGTTACTAGATGTAGATCAACAAGGTGAATAGATTGATTATCAACCATGAAGGTGAGCCAATCAGACCTGGATCTACATCTATTTGAGGATTGGAATAAATTGGAATGATCTAATATTCCCTAATATGTGAATTGCAAAATATTGATAATGCATAGACTAAACCAATAGTTTGTAGGTGGATCTTGGGAAGTGTAGAGTGATATGTACCAACCTAGAAAAGCTTGTTTCAACCACTATAGAAGGAAATAGTCACCCAAATACATTTGAGTCCCTGATAGGGGGTCTTGATCAAATTTTGGGGTCCTTTGGTAGTAGATCTAAGACTTCCATTTCCACTTGCAAATTTGTTGTAATGTTAGTAAATTTTGTAAGTGAGTTTATGTGGTTTGACAAGATATATGACAACAAATACAATGGATAATTTTCCATTAAGATCTCTTCAAACCTCTTCAAACCTGTAACCTTCACATTCACAAAGAGGATAAATTTTGGACCATTTTAGGGGCTCGCCTTAGTCAAACCCCGTATTAGTGTTTCCACTTCCACAATGGCAATGCCAATGATAAAATGATAATTGAAAGGAAGGAATTATTAAATCACAATGTGCTACAACTCACCACCCTTAAATGGCTGCCTTGAAGGAATGAAGAAATATACATCACCTCAAGGGTTTGGATATTACTTTGCTTGAATGCTTGAATAATTTGGATACCTACAACAAGAGTTAGCCTTCACAAAACCATGATAACATGATAACATAAAATCAAAAACACTTTGACATGATGCTTGGATCATGAGTTTCTACAATAAATATTTGATATATTGCTCTTGGATTGCTATTGAATTCTCTTGAAGTTAATCTCTAGATTGTTAGATTTGAAATGATGCAATAACTAGGTATTTATAGGAATTTTATCCAATTTCTCAAAAATTAGATCTTGAAAGCTAACATTTTCAATTTAAATTTTAAATGTTAAAATACCACCAACAACGTATCCAAAAATGAGTCATGGATAAGAAGGGGGACTCATTCTCCTATGGGAAAATGAGTCCTGGCCCAAATTTCTAGGACACTCAATTTTAGGGGCAACTATGAGTTAGATGCATTTATTCAATACTTGCAATTTATTGAAAAGGGATAAAAATGAGCTTCAAAATAGATAATTTTAGGCAATTATGGGATAAATAAGGCTCCATAATTTAGGGGGACTAAAACATAGTGTGAAATTGTTAAGGTGTATAATTTTCCACACTAAATTAACCTTTCTGAGGAAATATTGGAATCCCTGCTTATTTATGGGTAGTGGTATATCTTGGATAGCCTACACTCTTTTTGGGTCAAGAGAGATTCCTTATTTGGATACCACGTATCCCAGCAACTTGCCTCGAGGTACTCTGAATACACACTTCTTAGGGTTCAGGAATATCCTGAACTCTTGGCATCTTTGAAAAATCTTTTCCGGATGGTCAATGTGATCTTCCTTCCTATTGGAAAATATTGTGAGATCGTCCAAGTAAATAAGAATTATAATAGTGATCAAGCCCTAGAAGGCTATGTCCATAGCCCATTATAAGGTAGCACCTGCATTAGATAGGTTGAAAGTCATCTTTGCATATGTGAAGGTTCCCCACTTTGTGGTGAAAGTGACCTTGTGTTGATCCTCCTCCTTTACCCACACCAAGTTATAAATGGTGAAACTATCAAGTAGGGAGAATGTCTTTGAGCCCACAACTATTTGGAGGATTTGCTCCATGGAGGGGAGGGGATAATGGCCCTTCATGGATTCCTTGTTCAAAATCCCTAAAATCTATGTAGAGCATAATCTTTCCATTCATTTTCCTTATCAAAACTAGATTAGACACCCATGCCAAGTGCTTGATAGGGTATATGATCTTTGAATCTATTACTTTCCTTAACTCTTGAGCCATGAGGGACTCAAATTTTGAATTTACTGGTCTTTTCCTTTGACACACCGACCTAGCTTGCTCAGCCAAGTATATGGTATGTTGGATCACCCCATGGGACCATATCCTTTCAAGTCACCATAGGTTCAATATACGACCCCTTCATAGTCATTACAAAAGGATATCAGCCAATCTTTATCTTTTTGGGAAAATAATTTCCCCACTTTTAGTTTACATCTACCTCCTACATCGAGTTCAAAATAGTCATTTTTATTCACAAAGAACTTCCTTTTTATCCCTCCTAGCATCATCAAAATATAACAAATTCTCCAGGGTAATCAATCCTTTAGGGAGTTTGTTGGACTTAAGCCATATAATTTATCCCCATATGCCTCTTCAATCTTTGGCTACAGCTGCTTTGGGAACTCACATGACTGCTAGAGAAATATGGCAATCTGAACATCACTTTCAAACATTTATCAATTTTGGTCAATGACCAAGATGGAAAGTCTAATAATAACCTATACTGCATGCTCATTTGTTAGATATCAATCACTAGATCAAATTGTTAACCAATCATCACCATTCTATCTACCTCCACATTCTTTGATATGGAAATTATTTGAATGTCAAAATATTTTAAGGCTTCAATAAAATCCCATGCCCGATGTCTATAGGAACTCATGTAGACATTCTTTGCAGCTACAGTTCCTCTCACTTGTTTCACCATGATTTTAGAGTCTCCGAACACTTTTAACTGTTTAAGCTGAGTACTGTTTATGCTTATGCTTTCTCATATGTTTTCACATCGTTAGGCAATGATACTTTGTTTGGATATTTGATTGGTTTTGAGCGATAGTGGATTTATTTTGACATGATAATACATTGTATGGTGATTACCGATTTTAGACGGGCTTTGAGATTATAGATGTTTATTTTTATGATTATTATTATGTACATGTTTTATGATGGACTAACAGTTATTTATTTTATCATGCTGTGACGGCGTGTGGAGAACGGAAGCATCACTCGCTTGCGAGTGCCCTGTGATATCATGATTTTCTCCGCAGTGTGCCTATTCAATGCTTTATATATATATGTATGCATGTTATTGCTTGGTTGCAGGGAATTGCAGGTACATGACACCGACTCCACCTGGGTACTCAGGTCTGAGCGTGTCAAGACTCAACGGATATGTTGATTGGGAGATAGTAGTTTGGTTCACCCTAGTCTAATCTATAATCCTGGTCTTAGTACATCGTCTGTTTAGTTCAGAGTCATAGGATTGTTTTGTATTCTTCTGTTTGGATAAATTGTTTGAAAGGTAAATTTGGTTAATTTTTAATGATAGTTATAGTGTTTTAAATTATTGTTATTTAAATTAATTTTTAAATGTTGAAGAAATTAGTGTTTGTTAGTTAATTAATTAATTAGCTTATTTGGTTAAATAGTTTGATCTTAAAAGATTAAACTTATTTAATTAAATAAATAAATTAATTAAATTAAATTAATTTAGGTGAATAGTTTATTTGAAAATTAAATATTATTTGAGGAAAAGGCATTTGAATTGTAAATTTAAATAAAATAAAATAATGCATGTAAATTGAAATATGAGTTTTAAAATTTAAATTAAATAAATCATTAGCATGCAAATTTGAATTAGGCAAGATTGCCGAGAAGTGGTGGAGATGATATTTTGCAACCACTTCTCGACATGTGTGCTGGTGCAATAATTGTTTATTGTTGAGGTTGTTGACGGATATTATCTGGGGATTTGGAAATTACAGAGGCTATTCATTTTCCTCACGGGAAAATTACTGAGCTTCGCAAAATTTCTCTGTTTTGTGTTAATTTGGTAATACTGTATATTTGTGGAGGATCCCTTTGCCTGGAGGATCTTGTGGTTAGTTAAAGCTTTCTTGGATTTGGGGTTTTCTTTGGAGAAGCTTTTGAGAATTGTATGCTACAGGCAAGAGGATTTCTCCTATAGGAAGCTTTCATATTACAGGTATTTTTCTTGTTTGATTTGTTTCTTTTCTTTAAAAGTTAAAAAAAGGGAATTGCTTTGTATTTCAGATCTTCTTGGGAGTTTTGTAAATTTTTTTATTTAAACAGTAGGAAAGATTTATGAAGGATTTATGTGTTTATCAGTTGTTAAATCTGGTAAAGAATGGGGGTTTTGTTATTAAAAAAAAAATATTCCTGTTGATGAACTATTATCTTAGAATGGATTATATAGAATGTGAATATTATTTCTTTTATTCTCTGTGGAAAATTTTACCAGAAAACAAATAGTCTGTATTTGCTATAGCTTGATGGTTATTTATATATATATATATATATAAACATAAATATATAAATATTAATATATATTTATGTATATATATATGTTCATGAAATTTAATTTTGAAATTGATATTTTCTAAAATCGCCGTACAGGCACACGTTTATTTAAAAACAAAAATCAAAATTTGATATTCACCGAATGGCGAAATCCGCAGGGATTTCTGTTTTTAAAGAAATTATAAAAAAAAAATTAAAACAGTAATATTGGGGAGGGCCGAAACCCTCCCCATTTTCTTTAATGGTGGGGCGCAGCCACCAAGGCTGCGCACAACAGCCCGCGGTTGTTGGGCGCAACCCTGGTTAGGGCTGCATCCTCCCCTACTGTGTACGCTGCGGCTGGGCCGCGATTTGCAAGGTATTAATATTATTATTTTTAAACTGTGAATATTGTGATTTGGTTTCAATGAATATTATGAATAAAAATTCGGAAATTATTTAAGATGTTTTATTTATAATATATATAATAATTATATATATATATATGTGTGTGTGTGTGTGTGTGTGTGTGTGATTATATATATATTTATAATTTGGATATTAATATATATTAAGTTATATTAATCTGTTTCTGTAGAAAATTAGAAACAAAAATATTTAGGTTTTATGACTGTGATATTTAAAAGCAATTTATTAAATGTTTTGAAATAGATATTGGTGTTTAGATTAACCGGATGATTTTAAAAGCTTATATGGATTTTATTTTAGTAAATGATATTGAATTGGGTATATTTTAGATTTGTAAATTCGAAATGAATGGAAGTTAAATTTTACTTTGGAAGATAAATTTTATACTTCTAAATATTGCTTGGATGGATTTAGTATATTTGAATCATAGACTTTTACTTTTCTTGATTTGCATTTATTGTGTTCTTTTGGGCAAATTGGGAAAGTTATAGTTGTATAAGTCTTCCAGAATGAATTGTGTAGAAAGGGTGTATTAATGTTCGAATGTATTTCTTGAGTTAACTTGGGTTGTGCATGTATTAAATATGATGTTTTGATACTGTTGAGGGTGATTTGTTATTGTGAGATGTATTTTGTACACTTTGTAAACCCTAGTTTTGAAAACTTAGAAATCCATGTTATGTTTAGGGGAGTGGCTATTTGTAAGGGCCGACACACAAAGTGGTGTCAGGGTAACTTACAAATAGTTAAGTAAGTCAGCAATAATTAAATGACACAATAGTTAGATTAAAACTCTTAATAAGATGCTTATGCCTCACTTATGACTCTTGAGCTACTACAGTTTTGAGTATAAGATGAAGGCACGAATGGAAATCGATGTCTTGTTTCTTCAAGAGACATTCAATACAATAGTATGCAATAGGCTGGGTTTCGTAAGAGGTTACTGGGTAACCCAAGGTTGGGGGCAGGAACCTAGGAAGAAACACAAGGTAACCTTTGCAACGTTAGATGACACTCCACCTAGAATAACAGTTAACCTTGTGTATGTGAAACAATCAATTGTCTAAATCTGGAAGCAATGTAACCATTAGTTTGTTATGTACTAGTGTCTAGGGTTAGTAGATTAGGTCTAGGTAACCTTATTACTATCTCCTAGCATGGGGGGTGGACCTACGGGTACCACATGGTTGGGTGGAACGTGCACCTTACTCCGTTGGGTCCCTAGTTTGATCATGGCATCGAGAGCTTCATGGATGGAGAGCTCGCACTTGGAAACTTATGAGTATTTCATCATTGTATATTGTAAATTTTGTATTGTTAAACATCCCTCAAATGTTGTGAGGTGAACAATGTAATTGTAATTATTATTGAACTACCTCATCAGATGGATGAGTATTGTATATTTGATTAAATTGCAATGTATGGAAAACAAGTTTGTACCTTATATTATCTTGAATGGAATTTAATGTTATGCAATGTTTATCTTTATGTTAATTATTATTATGTGCAATGCGAAATACTTAAGTCACTTATGGAAACTAAAAGTAGTGTAACGTCGCATAGCTTAATGAATGTATGCAACTAAATAACTTAATAATTAAACTCTTTAAAAAAAAAATTATTACATTTTTATACAATTGCAAATTCTTAGGTTATTAAGACGGGGCATTACATTAACTCCCATGTGTTCAACAAGATTGAGGTTGTGGATTAGAGCCTTATACTCAACATCATTTCTTGTGAAAGTAAATGGGAAGCAATTTTTTTTAGGGTTTCCACTCCTAAAGGAGACATAATTCATATGCCAACTTTGGAACTGGTTTTACATTTCTCACCATCAAAGTGCAATCTCTAGAAACTAGAAACAATTTTGGGCCCTTCATTTTGATCTTTCTACTTCATGATCTTGAGGATGACTTGGTTCTCATCATGAATCACATATGTCCTAAGACCAATGGTATCAAGGTTCCCAAATGGATCATTCTTCATAAACTTATTAATGAGGACCTCTTCCTCTAAGGTCTTAGTGTCAGTCATTGTTTCTTATTCAAGCATCTCTACATAATACATCTATGTTTTGAAGAAAGACATATGTGTAGCTTCAAAATTCATCACAGTATCATCAACTATGTGCTCTAGGTGAAATGGCTCTAATAGAACCTTCATTTTATCAATGTTTGGTCCTTGATATCAAACGAGACGAATCCAATGATAGATATCCACCCATTTTGGCTATGAAATACCTTGATAAATTTAGTCCGAAGATTGGTGGAATATCAATAACCGCTTCCTCCTGAGGCACTGTGAGTATTGGGATAATAATACAAAGTCATGGGAAGAGATTTGATGACCCCTACAATATAAACCTTCTTCCCATCTAATTGCATTAACCCTTTTTCCAAAGGTTCATATTGAAGTTGCAATGCATTCACAATTTGTATGGGCATCACTATAGTGCTTGTACTGAAACCAATAATTGAATTGTGTAACAACTTATATCCTACAATGAGAATCAAATAGACAGTGGTGGGTTTTTTTTTACTTACCCCTACCTTGGTGTTGATGAATAAAGATGGAACATGAGGTTGCACACTCCTGCTAGCTTCTTTCCCTTTTTTTTTGTTGGTTCAACTGGTGGATTACTTTACATGGGATTCTCTTTACGCATAGGTCTTTCTTGATCTTCCAACACTTCCCATAGTAGGGATTTCTACTCAAGGATTAATAGAATTTCCTAAAGAGAAACATTAGCTAGAGCCTTCTTTAGCTACTTGACCACATTCAATGACCCTTGAAGCTAGTTCTCAAGCTCCTTTCTTTTGTTCTATACTATATCACCCTACTTTTGGTATATTGGAGGTGATAGTTGGGGGTCTAGATCTTTCCTAAAAGGTACTTTTGGCCTTGAAAAAACTGTGTGCTTTAGTGGGCTTCTTTTTATAGTGTGTGTAGTAGTTTGACTGGAACTTTACAGTTATTGTTATGGGGGTCTCATTTGTGAACACCACATCCTTGCCTTTAGCCATGAGAAAAGAACATGTTTGGGGGATATTTATTCTTCTTGCTCTACAAACATACCTTACACTTGAGCCATTATGACAACATTTTCAACACTTTGGGATTGGTATATGTAAGAGGATACATCAAGTGTGTTCCCATATCTTTTTTTCTTGGAAACTCTATTAAACAAGTGCAGGACAACTGAGAGGGGGGGTGAATCAGTTGTCACACAAATTCAAAATTAAAACTTGATCACTTATCAAATCTTCAACTGCACTATTCTATTGTTAAGTATGAGCATGAAACATAGATAACAGAAAGTAAATCAACTCAATGAACACCTTATTTTTATGTGGAAAACCCAATAAGGGAAAAACCACTGTGAGGGTTAACTCACAATATAAATATTATAAATTGAATACAAAGGCTCACTGCTAAGGGATCACAGCCCAAAAGAGGACTCACTGTCCAAATACAAAGGCTCACTACCTACAAATGACTCACTGTCCAACAGGGAGGCTCAATGCCTATAGATACAAAAGAGAAAAAAAGATCCACCACTACAATTAAAGTACATTCTTAGGATTATAGAACTCATTGCCTTCAGCACACTGAAAATTGTTATCACAACTCACTCATGCACACTTATGCTCTTAATTTTTGTGACACACTTTCATCACTTTGCATCACACTATCATACAACTCTTCACAATTCAACTTGCTTTTATACCATTCTTAACCTTAGAGGCATTTACCAAGGTCGGCCAAAAAAACCCATTTCATAAGTTCAAATTAGGTTGATAACTCAAAATTCCTGCAGTGGAAAGGAATAAGAGTGGACCAATGAAATTATTTTCTTGAATCTTCTACACGCCTCAATTAAATTTTATTCTTCGAATGAAGTGTAAACACCAAGTCAGCCAAACCTAATGAAAACATAAATAAAAATTGATGCACTTTCTTCCCAAGATGATGACACATGAATTCCACAACATGCTTCATTAAGCACGAGAATACATCTCAGAACCTTCCAGATACATCCACAACAAAAACAACAGGCTTCAATCACTGAATTTGTTTCACCAGTATATATGGACTATGTAGATACACACAGAAATACTGAAACATGACTTCTTGATTACAAAAAAACAAACCTCTTTGCCAGAGCATAGGAAAGACCTTCACAATACATATCCCAGATCAGCACAATATGAAACAAAATAGCAAAGGATTGTAGAGCAAACATATTTCTCCTAGTCCATAGAACACTAACTCTACCAATAGAACACATATACTGATGGACACAACTTTCACATACCATCTCACTAGAAGCTAAAACTCAGCATATGTTACCATGAAAATACCAAAAACACACCTTTAGATCTGCACAAGCATAGGATCAACATAGGAGAAACGTGGAACACATACCAGAGCACATTCTGAACACATTCATCACTCTAACTTCTCTTCTATATTATTTTTCTCAAAAGAACTTGGAAAATTAGAAAACCAACATATCTACAACACCATAAAGATAGCACCATGTACTCACAACATCTCACCAACATCTCAACCATACATTTACAATTTACAACATATTGAACTGTGTTGACATCAATGACAACATTAATGAAAACACTACCAGACTAGCTCATACTTGCAACATTCTCCTCCTTTGTCATTGATGGAAACACATAACCTTTTCTCCCCATTTGACATCAATGGAAAAGAAAAACTACTCTGATTACTCTCCCTTAGGAGTACACTCATACTGCAATAATGAAAACCTTTTCTACTCCCCCTACAGAGTAGACCCATTTATCAATCCAGATAAATGAAGAATCTATGAATTCACTAGACTAATGCACCTTCATGTGCACCTAGTTAGGAGGTCTAATAACCCCCAACCTCTCCCTAAGATGCTCAAAAATATCCTTCAGAAGTGCCTCAATAAATATGTTTGCAATTTTCTCCTTTGTTGTCACATACACTAGTATGACCTCATTCTCCAACACTTTTTCTCTTAGAAAATGATACTTGATAAATATGTGCTTTTTTCTTGAATGCATAACCTGGTTCTTCAAAATGTTACTTGCACTTGTATTGTCACAAAAAATAGAGATAGGCTCATCACATACCACACCAATGTCTTTTAGAGTTTTCTTCATCCACAAAACTTGTATGCAGTAGGATGTTGTAGCAATATATTATGCCTTTGTAGTGGATAAAGAAACCAAGTCTTGCTTTTCACTTAGCCATGAAACTAGTCTTCTGCCAAGAAAGAAAGCACCACCACTAGTACTATTCTAGTTATTTACACATCTAGCCCAATCTGCATCTGTATAAGCTCTTAAGATGAAATCATTACTCTTAGGGTACCATAGTCCATAGTCTAGTGTGCCTTTAAGAGATCTAAATATCCTTTTAACAACTACAAGATGTGCTTCTCTAGGATCTACTTGAAATCTAGCAATTAAACACACAACATGCATAATATCTGGTCTGGTAGCAATAAGGTACAGTAGTCTACCAATCATGGATTTGTATTTGCTCTGATCGGTCTTAGCAGATTCATCATCTTTACTTAGTTTACATCTAGTTACCATAGGAGTACAAACCGGTTTAGAATCCTCCATCCCAAACTTTTTTAACAACTCTTTTACAAACTTAGATTGTGAAATGAATATCCCTTTATCAACTTGATTCACTTGTAGACGAAGGAATAAATTCAATTCACCAATCATAGACATCTCAAATTCTTTCTATATCTCTTTAAAAAACTTTTTACACATGCCATCATTTCCACCAAAAATGATATCATCAACATAAACAACTACAATCAACATCTTATTACCTTGCACTTTGAAGTAGAGGTTGTTGTTAGCAGAACCTTTGTTGAATCCTTGCTTTGTCAGATATTTTTCCAGTCTTGCATACCAAGCTCTGGAAGCTTGCTTCAGTCCATACAATGCTTTCTTCAACTTACAAACCATGTCTGGCTTGTCAGATAACTAAAACCCTTCAGGTTTCTCCATGTATACTTTTTCTTCCAACTCACCATTCAAAATAGCTGACTTAACATGCATCTGATATACCTTGAAGTCCTTGTGGGCATAAAATGCCAAAAACATTTTTATAGCTTTCATTCTAGCTATAGGAGAAAATGTTTCTCCAAAATCTATACCTTCAACTTGTGAATATTCTTTGCATACCAGTCTTGCCTTATTCCTTACTACTCCATTTTCATTCAGTTTGTTCCGGAAAACCCATTTTGAGCCAATCACATTTTTGTTCATGGGTCTAGGGACTATTTCCCATGTCTGATACTTTTCTATCTATTGTAGTTCCTCTTTCATATCTCTCATCCAACTTTCATCTTCACATGCTTCTTTTACTTATTTAGGTTCTATTTTAGAAAGTAAGCACAAATTTACCTCAGCTACAACTCTGCTTCTTTTCCTTACACCTTCACTTTTGTCTCCAATTATTTGATCTTTCAGATGATTCTTCTTTACATATTTAGGAGTCCTAGCAACAGGTTCTAGTTCATTCTCTTCTTCTTATTCTACTTGTTCTTCTTCTTCTTTCTCTTCTTTTTCCTTCTCCTTGTTCTCCTCCAATACATGTACACAAATAGGATCATTCGGTTCAACTTCACTTATCTCAATAGGTCTGCGTATGTCTTCATCAACTTTCACATTAGCACTTTCAATAATCTTTCTCAACCTTTTGTTAAAACATTTGTATGCCTTGCTAGTAGTAGAATATCCATAAATATTCCTTCATCACATATAGCATCAAACTTTTCAAGATTTTCATCATCTCTTTTAATATAGCATCTGCTTCCAAATACCTTAAAATATTTCATAGTAGGAGTATTACTAGTCCATAACTCAAAAGGTGTATTTTGTTGTTGTGTCTGATTTGAACTCTATTAAGAACATAAACAATAGTATGTATCACTTCTCTCCAATATACATCTGATACATTGGACTCTTTCATCATAGTTCTAGTAGCTTCCCAAACTATCCTATTTTTCCTTTCAACTACTCCATTCTGTTGTGGGGTTCTCAGAGTAGAAACCTATCTTTTTATGCCATGCTTCTCACAAAATGCATTAGATTCACTAGAAGTGAATTCACCACCTCTATCAGATCTCAAACACTTTATTTTTAGATTTACTTCATTTTCCACTCTTGCTTTGAATACCTTAAACCTATCTAGGGCCTGGTTCCTCTCTCTGAGAAAAGAAATCCATGTCATTCGAGTATAATCATCAATAAGCAACATAAAGTACCTGTCACCATTCAGGCTTCTGGTCCTGGTCAGACCACAAAGATCAGTGTGAATCAACTCCATCATTTTGGTAGTAGAATGTTATTTTCCCTTAAAGCTACATCTTGTCTACTTCCCCAATTCACATCTTCTACAAATAGCATTAGCAGGTCTTGTGATTCTAGGCATTCCTCGAACAATCTCCTTAGCACTAATCTTGACTAGGTTATCAAATTTCACATGTCCCATTCTCTAGTGCCATAACCACTTTCACTAATCTGAGATACAAGACAATGACCATCAACTCCCTTCAGCCGATAGATGTTTCCATGAGTTCTTCCAACAACAATCATATCTCCATTTCTGGATCCTTTCCTAATTTTATAGGTATTGTTCTGAAACACAAGTTTAAAGCCACTGCTACACATCTGACCAACACTTAGAAGGTTATGCCTCAAACCCTTCATAATATACATATTGGTATTGTGCACTCCATCAAAACTAATTGAACCTTTACCACAAATCTTAGCTCTTGAATCATCACCAAACATGACTAAACCACCATCATATTTTTCAAGTTTAGTGAACTTACTCTTATCTATGGTCATGTGATTTGAACATCCACTATCAATTACCCAGTAGTCTTCATATTGTCTTGCATGAAAAGTGGTAACCAAAGTACTTTCCATCCTACTCTTCTTAATCTTCGGAGCCTTCTTACTTACACATTTTCTAGAGTTAGTGAATACAAATTTACTTTCCAAAGCTAAGAATAAGCATTCACTATCATCAACCTCATTTTCAGATTCATCATTAGAAATACCTGCCTCTTCCTTAACATAGTACAACTTCTTATACTTCTTATCTTTCCTATCCTTATCTTTATAATTCTTGTTCTTCTTATGTATATCCCTATTCAGACATCTCAAATCATAATCACCAATGTTACCACAACTAAAACATTTAAAGGGTAACATACCTTTATAATTTTCGGTACCTTTCTTCAATTTCCTGGTGAAGTTTTCTTCCAACTCTTCATCATCACTATCCGGTTCTTCAATCTTCAAATCCTTAAATGTAATTTCTATATTTTCTTCTGTCTTTTCATTTTTTTGAAACTTTCTTATCTCGAATGCTTACAAGGTGTCGAACAACTCTTCTAGAGTGTACTTCTTAGGACCATACATTTCTTCAATAACAAAGATCTTGTCGCTGTAAAATTTTGATAAAGTGAATGGGATCTTCTCGATTATATCTTCATCTGCTAGTTTTCCTCCTTGATTTCTAACTTCATTTGCTGCTAGTTCAACTCTTTGAAAGAAACTTGTAAATTCTTCACCATCCTCCATCTTCAGGTTCACAAATCTATGCTTTTCTGCCAACCTCTTTGTCAATTTCACCTTTTCATCTCCTTCATACATGTCTTCCAACTTCTTCCAGAATTCATATGTAGTATCTAGACAATTAACCTTGAATCATTCATTTTTAGATAAAACACTGTAAATTGCATACTTCGCCTTCTCATTTTCTTCATAAGCAAAGATCTCATCTATAGAATTAACACCATCGGACAGAAGTGTATACTTATTCTCAATAGCCTTCTAGGTCTTGAAACCAATAGAGATAATTTATCCTCTCATTTGTCCCTTCCTGTCATTGTAGTCAGTTCCACCAAACATAGGGATTGCCAATTTGTGCACCATTAGATTTTCCTTAAGCAGTTAAGCTCTACACAAGGAACCACAAGCTCTGATACCAATTGTTAAATAGGCATAGGACAACTAAGAGGGAGGTGCATTAGTTTTCACACAAATTCAAAATTAAAACTTTATCACTTATCAAATCTTCAACCACACTATTTTGTTGTTAAGTATGAGCATGAAACATAGATAACAGAAAGTAAATCGACTCAATGAACACCATATCTTTACATGGAAAACCCAATAATGGAAAAACCACAATAAGGGTTAACTCACAATATAAAGATTATAAACTAAATACAAAGGCTCACTTCTAAGGGCTCACTACCCAAAAGAGGACTCATTTTCCAAATACAAAGGCTCACTGCTTGCAAATGACTCACTATCCAACAGGGAGACTCACTACCTACAAATACAAAAGAGAACAAAAGATCCACCACTTAAATTAAAGCACATTCGCAAGATTACATAACTCACTACCTTTAACACACTGAAAACTATTATCACAATTCACTCACACACACTTTTTCTCTTAAGATTTGTGGCACACTTTCGTCACTTTGCATCACATTGTCATACAACTCTTCACAATTCAACTTGTTTTTATATCATTCTTAACCTTAGAGGCATTTACCAAGGTTGGACACAAAATAACCCATTTCATAAGTTCAAATTGGGTTGGCAACTCAAAATTCCCATGGTGGAAAGGAATAAGAGTGGACCAATAAAATTATTTTCTTGAATCTTCTACATGCTTCCTCAATTAAATTTTATTCTTCGAATAAAGTGTAAACACCAGGTTGGTGAAACCTAATGAAAACAAAAATAAACATTGATGCGCATGCTTCCCAAGAAGATGACATGCAAACACCACAACATGCTTCATTAAGCATGAGAATACATCTCAGAACCTTCCAGATACATCCACAACAAAAACAATAGGCTTCAATCACTAAATTTCATTCACCAGTATATCTGGACTATGCAGACACACACAAATACTAAAACATGAATTCCTAATTACGAAACTCCAAACCTCTTCACTAGAGCATAGGAAATACCTTCACAAGACATATCCCAGATCCGCATGATCTGAAATGAAACAACGGAGGACTATAGAGCAAACATATTTCTCCTAGTCCACAAAACACTAACTCTGCCAATAGAACACACATACCGATGGACACAACTTTCACGTACCATCTCACCAGAAGCTGAAAATCAACATATATTACCATGAAAATACCAGCAACATGCCTTTAGATCGGTACAAGCATAGGATCAACATATGAGAAACACAAAGCACATACTAAAGCACATTTTGAACACATTCATCACTCTGACTTCTCTTCCATATTAATTTTCTCAAAATCACTTGGAAACTCATCAAACCAACATGTCTGCAACACCATAAAGATAGCTCCATGTACTCACAACATCTCACCAGCATCTCAACCATACATGTACAATTTGTAACATACTGAACTGTGTTGACATCAATGACAACACCACTAGACTAGCTTATAATTGCATCAAACTCTTTGTTGTAAATTTCCTCTAGGGTAGTTTTAGGGTGTGTTTGCACTATTACATCATAGGAAACACCATGAATTTGAATTATTTGTCAAGTTATTTAGGCCTACAACTAGCTCCTTGTGTGGATTTGGTAGGATTTTTTGCAAAGGAGCATCAATTGGGATTATTTGATTTGTGGGTTACATCTTGTGATTAGTTTGATGCCCTCCTTGGTACTGATTGTGTTGATACGGTGGTTTGCCACCTTGATAATTTTGAAAAGGGGGCTTTTGAGGCATGGCGCCTTTTGAGATTTATGATCTCATTATAAAAAAATTGTAGGATATTCTTCATATTATTCATTTCTACAACTAGTGATGATGAGGTAATTGCTTTTTTCTGGGAAGTTGAATGTACATACATGGGTGATATCGCTTGTGAAGTACTGGGGAGCTCCTCTTGTGGTGAAATTGATAGTTTGGGGAACATAGTTATTGGTAGCCATGGGGGAAGCTTCCCAGCATCTATCAATTTTTTCTCTACTCAGACAACTAGCTTGTAAGTATCTGACAATGTTTGTCCTCCAAGTGACTAGATCATCACTGCTATGTCTGAGTTGAAGGCTTTAAGATAGAAAACTATAGCCATGCTTGTGGGTGGGAAGGTTGTAAATAGGATTATTTTCTAGGTTTTATGGAACCTGATATTAAAATCTATAATATCCTCTTGTGAGGATCTTTTGGTAGTGATTAGTTGTCGAAAGAGGGATAATTGGTCCCCCTTCTCATTGAATCAATTGAAAAATTCATTTTTGAGTTGGTCCCAAATAGAAATAAAGTTGGGCACCAAGGATCTTTACAAGTCGAGAGCTCATCCTTTGAAAGAGGTCGCTAGTAGCCTTAAAGCTATATTCTATTATGTGACATGATGCACTATGAAGACATTTACTACATCTTGTAGATGTTTTGCGACACTTTTGAAATATTCTCTTGTGAATTTGGGGAGTGCCTTCAAAGTGTTAGCAAGAATTAGATCCCAAGTAGTATAGGATATTGGTAGAATAAGTGGGATACCACTATTCCATGCAACAAAATTTTTGGGTGGTCATGGTGTAGCCATTTGTAGTGGTTGTTCAGTTGTGCTTGACCCCATAGCCTTTTGGTGAGTTACAACCACAAGAGGTGGTAGTAATAAACCTAAATTTTATGTTGCAAATGACCTTGTAATAGGCCTTTGGCTCATAAACTCTAACCTATATTCAAATTTGAATAGGTTGTAATTGGCGTGCCAAAAATGGAATTTTTGATTCTTAAAACACTTGCTTCTAGGAAAACATCCTATGAGAAGTTTCACAGATGTGGAACCTAATTTTTCTATATGTGAAACAACCTTCTAGATTTTATAAGTTGAATCTTTGAGTAGTTTGAGAGGGAAAAGGAAGAGAGAAAGCAATAAATAATGAAAATAAAACTATTTAGGGTGATAAGATGAAAACACGTTTAGTACTCACTACTAGCTTGCATAATATAGATTAAGACATTCCAAACATCACATACCATTAAAATATCTCTCACATGATTCAAAGTATATAACATTCATGAAAACTTATACTATAAAGAAAAGGAATTAGAAACAATAGACAAATATTAAATTTGGATAGTTTGGCATAGAACACCACATCCTCTTCATTGTTGGGGGAGAATTACAAAGGCTCAGTGGCACTCTTCAAAATATTCAATCCTTCCCACAAGGGGTGCCTACTAAGGCCTTTGAAATGAAAATAATAACTATTGTTATCTCTATTCCAAAACTAAAAGCTACAATCTATTCTCTCTAGAAAACATAAATCCTACCAAGAAAGGAACTCAAGTTGGAGTCAGAATTGAATTCATAAAACCCCTTGAATCCCAAAAATTGAACCCCTTACAAAGATAACATCCCCAAATAAATCAAGACCAATAAAAATCAACACCTAGAGTCTTCAAGACACATGTATTGTTGCACATGTTTTCATCATAAAAGCTTGGAAATATAATCAAATCATGGAAATATTTTGGTTCCACCATACATGATTTGGAAATCGTAGGCATCCCATAATGCTTAGAGACCTTTAAATTTCAATGTGTGCTTTGCTAGACTGTCGTGGTGGTGCATCCTTCTCTCGCAACATTAACTCTTTCATTCTTCAACACATGCGGTGATGTCACATGTAAACAGGGATCCATTCTTGAATCTACCCACCTTTAATGCATTGATAGCATTGATGTCACCATGTGGCACCATGGCACTACTCCAAAAAGAAATCTAGGTGATGTTTGCAACAAATGAGTGTGGAAAAGCCACATGTCTATAGTGGTGAAGACCCTTTCCCAAAGTGATTTTTTTGAGGCCATGAAATAAAGAGGAGGTTAAGTTGGACTCTCATCTTGCAGCCGCATCCAACTAAGAACTAAGGCACATATTTCTCAAAGAGTGGATTTAATCCATAATTATTATATTTGTAATTTATACAAGTGAAAGGTTGTTAAGACTGGGTAATTTTTACATCTTAAAATTATTCAAATATTTAATATTTATCTTGTGTTGTAAATTTGATCTTCTTGGAATGGAATGTTTCATTTAGCAAGAATCTAGAGATATAGTCATGTGGAAATGTGTAAGGGAAATTGATGATCCATTGGGAGTTACACTATATTATTAAGATGATGCATTCATGATTTAATATGCATGGGTCCAATTAGACCAATTAAACCATGGTTTTGACTCATGGTTTTGATCCTAAGGCTTTGGAAAAATATGTGTAGTTTCTTATGTTTATATTGAGTATAAATTGAATTATTAAAATGAAATGTAGGATTTTTTATATCATAAGTACATTCTTCTAAAATTACTCCAAATAAAGTTGGTAACATCCTTTATAGTACAAATATTTTTTTTGCTATTATAATTATTTTAATGTCAATATAATCAAAGTGGTTCTATTATTTTTTTGATTTCTAATTTGTAAAAGGATCAAGTTTCATTCTTGATTCCATGAAAAAGTGAGGGAACTTTTTTTAGGTAAAAAAAAAAGTTGTATATGGCATCAAAACTTGAATGTTGTTGCACAATTAGATTTCTCTCTAAATTAATGCAACTTAAAGAAATAAATTCTCAATTCAAATTTCTATAAGAAATTTAAGGTTTTCTTCTTAATGCCTATTATAAGGGGCTATTATATTCATCAATTAAAAACTCGCACATGGGATATTACAAATTCATTAGGGCTATTACAAATTCACTAGGACTATTACAAATTCATTGCTTACGAAAAGAGTTGATCTCATCATTCACCCAAAAATGCATCATGTAGCATTCTAGTTGCTTTTGTATTTTCATTTAGATAAGTACTTTTTGCTTCCTCCTATAATGTAAGGATATTTTAATTCACTCCAAACTTAAATTGAGCATTCAAAGGAAATGTGCATGGTGTTCATGATAGTGCTTAACATTTTTGAGTTCCAAGTTGACTTTCATAAGAAAGTAAAAGAATATAAATTAGATTAGGAGAGTTAATTAGTGTTTTTTAATTTTTTAAATCAAAGTAGATCCATTCTTAAATGTAAGCCCGAGTTTTGATACATATGTATCTTCATTGGAGTGAAGATATAAATGAGTAGAAACTCATATTTTTTTGTCCATGTTTCACCAGTACATGGTTTTCTCAAGGTTATATATATAGTTTATTTGTTTATTTCATGGTGATACATGTTTCTCTTATTTATTTATTTTTGTCAAAGTCTTCTTTATTTCACTTAAATGTTTGTTTTATAAAGTTTTTATGGATAGAAATTGTATGAAGTATCCATCATACTATATGGATTAGGTGATATCATAGTGATTTATTTTCTTTATTGTAAATTGTTGTGAGTGTGTTGAAATTACATACCCACAACAAGATTGAGTGGAAAATATACTGTATCTTTACAACAACAAAAATTGAATTCTATAGGTGAAGTGAGTTGAGAAGTGTGGTAAGAGAAGAGGATTAATTAGATGTTTAAGCAATGTTTCATAGCAATCCTTTCTCAATCAATGGAAATCAATATCTCTTTTGTTAATGGGATAAATACAAGAAAATGGTTAAGAAATAAAATATATTATTTTTCATAGAGAGGAAAAGTGTATGGAATAGTAAGTTTTTAAATAAAAATCTAGGTATAGAGTGTGGAGTACACAAGATTATTTTATAGAAGAGTTGTCCAAATGAAGAAATATATGCAAGATGAGATCTTACTAAATTATAATGGATATCTCCATAGCCACATTTTGAGGGCCTATGTTGCATTTTGAATTGGTTTAAATAGATGAATCATGTTCTTATGCTCATTATTTTTTAGGTGTATAGTACTCCATCCTCTTCTAGGATAAGTGGATATAAATACAAGATTGATAAAGTGAATTCCTCTAGCTCTATGAAGAAATTTATGCATTGTGATCATTGTGTTAAAGATGACCATGAATAATCCCAATGTTGAAAGTTACATTCTAATAAAAACCTTCATAGGCAAGTAAAAAGATTATGGAAAACTCTAATCCTAATATTAAAAAGGATAAAGTTTATTTTTTAGGTGGATTCTAATATTTATTTAAATACAAATAAGGTTGGATTTTTTATATGAGAAGACTTATTGAAGATAAAAATTAAAGTAAATGGTGTTAATATGCATGCACTTTTTAATCACATTCTCAAGCTAACTAGATCTATCAATATTTGGTTGAAGGAATCAAACTTATAATTTATTGAAACCCTAACCCTTATGGGTTGGATTAGATAAAATGAGGTTCTAATATTCTTCTTAGTAGGTAATATAAGATAATTTCATTGTTAATTCATAATTTTTTAATATATTGGTTTTATATGGTGTTCCTTTGAATGTATGTGGTTTTGTGTTTGTAAAAATCTACATATATGATTAGAAATTAGTGTACTATTGAAAGAGAAACATGTATAATCTCATAAAGGGGGTAAGATATCCATATTATTTTCTAAATAGGAAAAGAGAATCATAGACAATTGCTAAACATTCATGGGAAGATATTGAGTGGAAACACAAGGACCATTCCCTTAGAGCAAATCAATGTTGGCCAAGTTCCTCCATAATCCAACACTTTATTGTCACATGAGATAGACAGTTGGAGATTAAAGTGTTCTATATGTTGGCTAATTGTTTTAATAATTTTACGTGTGTATTGTACACCTTTCAATCCTTGTAAATTTTTTAACTCATGCTTAGGATAGCTAAAGTAGGTACAACTATTTTAATAATTGTTAGAATTATCTAATAAGTTACTTGTTTTGTGGAGTTGAGTTTTCTTGCATTATAGTTTTATTTTAAAGCATACTATATTTTAGAGGTTAATTTTGTTCTTATGTTATATTTCATGAATTGGAGAACTCAAGTTGAGCATGTGAATATTATATTTTTTCAATAAATTCAATTTTAGGCTTGGAAATTATATCATGGTGTTTAGATTAATTAATTATTATCAAGATTTTTCTAGAAAATTGGTGGTTGTATTACTACCTATAGCTTTTATATGTTGAATATATCTTGAATATCACATATTTGATTTTTATTGTATTGTAATATTTTTATTATGAATGTAATCTAAATATTTTATTACTTTATAGGTGTTTTTCTCATAATAATTTTCTAGTGTAAATTCTATATTACTTTTTATTCTCTCTCAAATGATTTTAGATTTTATTATAACTTTATAATACCTTTATATTCAAATTAAGTAGTATTATTTGTGTTATTCCCTTTATTTTGTATTTGTGTGAATAGGGATATTACCTAACTATTTCACCTCATAGGTCATATTCACTCTTGTTAGTTAAGTTTTCTTAGGTCACACATAGGATACCTGTCACTTTGTGTCTCATATCATTAGATTAAGTCACTTGTCATAATATTATGTTGTTCTATGTTGCCTGTATATAAAGGGTTTCTCATTGTAATCTTAATCCATCATATCATTATTTATAAGAATATAGTTTATTCTTGTTATATTGATCTTCTAAATACTTTGTACTTTTCATTAAGCCACTAGATCTTGGGGTGGTTATCTCCATAGCCATATATTACATGGTATAAGAAATTATTAAGCTCCTTTGGTTATAATTTTGGGAGATATAAGATTTAAGATCTTGGTTTCTCTTGAAAATTTGAGTATGCTCTTCTCTTGCATCAATTAATGACTTAGATAATCAAAAAAATTGATAGAAATATTGAATTTTGAGGGGGCGTATCTTTATGTAATTTTATTGCAAGTTTATATTGGAGAATGTTGGTATAAATATAATCTCACCATTGAGTTCAAGGTGTTGAATGAAGTTAGTTTAGCCTTTTGATTTGTCCAAATTGGATATTGGAGGTCAAATCGACAAGTGTTTGAAGTATGGAAGTGGTTGCCAAATCTAGAAGATAGCTACAATTTTGGAGTATCATGAGTCAATTTAACCCTGAAATCACATCTAAAAGTCCTAAAAACCTAAGAATTGAATTTTATTTAATCAAATTTGGATCAATTTTCCCCATGCCATTAGGGAAAATTTTATCCCCTACCTAGTCGTGTGAATCATACCACAAATAATATTTTCTATCAAGCAAAAAAAAAGTGTTGTCATCATCCTAAATAGGAATAGTGATATGGTTATAGGTGTATTATATACACATATAGTTTCCTATTGCATAGTATGTGGCCACCCATAGGAACCACATGGTGCTAGTTGTAGTGGCAATCATAGCCACCAACTTAGTCCTCACCACGACTACCACCCAACACACCAACTCCTCACCAATAGAATTCAATACCTAATGAAGAATCATTTTGGGAATATTCCTCCCCATAAACCACCTCAAACTATTAAAAATAATTTGTGCACCCCTTTCCTAGTTTTTGACTAAAAAGGAGGTATTTTTTCCCTAGAAGTGGTTTTTAGAAAATCAATGATAGTTTTGAATCAATATAGCATATTTCATCATTGAGCACATTTTGTTGAAATGCTAAAATAATCATGACATCATCATACGCTTCTCCTAATGTATCCCCCCTCTCCAATGGAGTTTTAGTTTTGGAAAGTGATCTTAAAAAACCATAATTCAATCATCTAAACTCCTTTTTACTAAAAAAACATATCTCAAGCAGAATTTCATGAGATTCGTAGTGGTGTAGATGGTTTTTTTATGTGTTTTTTTCTTCTATAAAGTATAGATTCTCATGGGTTTTTCTAATTAGCTCAGATTTGGAGACTTTTGGGGCTCCATTTAGGATCATATGGTAAAACAAATATAGTGAATTGTTTTTAAAAGTACATAATTTCATTTACTTTATAGTGGTGTGATTAGATTGATACCATTCTATAAAAATTTATACTTTCATTTATGTGGACAAACTTGGAATATTTGATTTACTAATATCAAGACCATTTTATTGTTTTGGCAAATGGTACTTGTGATTTCACTAAGCATTTAGTTCAAAATCATACTTTCTTGGGGGGTTCATTCATTGAGTGAATTTGAATGAGTAATCTTGTGGTTGATTAATATATATTGATATTATTAGTGTTTGATTTTATCATTTGAGGAGGTATCATTGGTTTTACATTCATCCTTCTATGATAATCCTAAATAAGGACAATTATGAATCTTGGTAAAAAAGTATCTTGACAGATCTCAATTGGTTTGATATTTTTCTTTATCTTATGTACTCCTACCTAAACTAGATACACTTAGAATAAAATTAGTTTGGGGAAATAATATTTGATCATGTTGTAGGAATTATTGGTTTTAGTGTTGATAATGACATCGTGTGTAATTTTGACGGGCACTCAAAGGGGAATCTTGGTTTGGTGGGAGCAAGTCAAATAATTAGAGATCATCTGTAAAATTTTGTTACTAGTTTTAGCAAAGGCCTTAGGTATTGCTACAAATAACATGGTTGAGGCTAAGGTTGTGTGGGAGGGAATAAATTATTTGAAAGAAAA
>VDFB02133523.1:0-21612 GCA_007258455.2 Sequoia sempervirens | reverse complement strand
TTTAAGTTTGAAAAGGTACAAAGTAAGTGGTAGATCATTTCAAATCATGAACGAGTGAAGATTAAAAAGCCACCAAAATCAATCGCCATTAGGTATTACATTAGTGACTTTTTTTGTTGTTAAAATTTTACCTATATAAGGAAATTATTTTCCAATGAGAAAGATTGGTAAAAGAGAAAGGAAAGAAAATAAAAATTTAATATGTAAAAATAATACTTTGGATGAATAACTTGAGAAAATTAGAAAGAAAAATGAAGAATTATAAATGAAAAATAGGTCACAAAAGGAAGATATATCAAAACTGCGAGAAGAAAGTCTTTTGTCCAGTCAATTACTTGAAGCTTACGTAAAGGAAAATCAGTGTTTAAAGTCTAAACCTACACTATATAATGTGTCATGTGATACAAGTGATTTGTTTTATTCATTATATTTTTTTGATTTAAATGTGATATAGCTAAAGCCTCTTTTGATAAAAAGTGTAAGGAAGATAGTAATATTTTTGAATCTACAAATATTGCTAGTCGTGAGGATAATGAGAAAGGATGTTCTTTAAATAATGTTAGATTTAAGATAATGAAAAGAATGGGATATGAAGGAAAAGGTTTGGAAAAATATGGACAAGGAATTATAGAGCCCATTGAGCGAATAATACTTAATAAGAATGAAGGCCTTGTATATGCTAGTAGAAATAACAAATGATGTTATAGGTGTTACAAGTTCAAACAAAACATCTCAAGAAATACAATGCATACAATGTTCACATTATCATAGGCATGGACACAAAAAAGAGTTGGGTTGGAATCTTCATCCATGTAGTATCTATGGATTGATGAATCATTTTGATAAATTGTGTTGGAAATAAAAGTGGAAGAAACAACCTCTAAAAGATAGTATACATATGGATTATGGATGGATTGGTGTATCTAATTAGAAAAATGTCACAAATATGTTCAAAATGTTGTACAAGCATAAATATTATCATGTTAGACAAAATAACAAATCATTGGTGTGGGATTTGAATTTGGAGCACTAATATATGTGATATTTGAAGCTAGAGCACTCATATATGCATAATAGTTATAATGATGATCCCAAAGATCATTATTGAACCTAAAAAGTTGTACTATTGATTGTAAAGATCATTGTTGAACCTAAAGTTCTACTATTGATTGCAAAGATCATTGTTGAACCTAAAAAGTTGTAGTATTGATTGTAGAGATCATTATTGAAATTGATTGTAGGGATCATTGAAGGTTTTGGTCTCAAAGATCATTGTTGAAATTGATTAGAAAGATCATTGCTAAATCTATGATGGTTTTTATTGCAAAGATCATTGGGAATGCTTCACTTCCTTTATTGATATAACTATGAATAATGTCTTACTATAGATAATGATGGACAAAAGAAATCAAGGCTATTCAAAAGAAAGAATTTTTTTATACTTTCGAGTAGGAATTGGTGTTAAATATTCTTCATTTGTACATGGCTAGCTAATAAACCTATTTGTTATAGGTGACCCTCATCATCTATTAAGTTGTGTGATAAAATAAACTTTATGGGGGGTGTTGAGAAGATAAACTATATTTTAATCATAACTATTATGTAAAGTTGTGTCTCATGCAAGAGACACATCTCTCCAAGCATAAGACCTATTTAAAGATCTTTGGATCTATGAATTTGAGATGTAAAAAATATAATATCAATTTATGCTCTCCAATTTTCTACATATAAATTGTGTTATATAAAAAACATGAATTTATACATTTTTGTTGGGATGGTTTCAAAGTTGATCTTGGATGATTGGTTAACTCATATTGATTGTTGAGTGAATGTGGAGAGGTGACAATCATTCATGAGTTAGGTGGAGATGACTGGGTGGTTAACTCATTTGATTGGCGAGTTGATAATTTTTTATTTTTTGTTTAATTTGTGTTTTTTGAGTTAACTAAATGCATGGATGAGTTAATGGATTAGATGGGTGAGATAATTGATTGCATGGATCAGTTGAAAAATTGGATAAGTTAATTAAGTGCATGAATAAGTTAATTAATTAGATGAATGTGTTAACTAATTTTAATTGATTAGTTAACTAAATGAAATGGACATTATGATTTAAATTATTTTATTTACAGATAATATGTTAATTATAGGTAAAAAATATTTATTAATTTTGTAGATAATGCGAGAAATGACTCATTTTATTATTTGTATAAATGAAAAAAAGTAGCTCAATTTAATTAAATAATGAAGGATTAATGATGATAAAATAAGATGATAGTGGAAGCAAAATTTTAATGTCTACATTTTTCATTTCTTTGAGATAGTGTTCAAAGTACCATTGTTTCAATGCAATTAATTATCTCAGTCATATAATCCATTAACTCAGCCATACATTTAGTTAACTCAAAGACCATAAAATAAATCATATCAACTAACCAATCAATTGAGTTGATTACCCAATCATCTCCACCCAACTCATGAATGATTGCCACCTCTCTACATTTACTCCGCAATCAATATGAGTTAACTCATCATCCAAGATCAAATCTAAGTCTTCCATCCATCCCAACAAAAAATATAAATTCATCATCAAGTCCATCATTTTCATATAAAACAATCCTCAATGAAAGATCATGTTGTCAAAACAATAATCGAAATCAAAAGCATCCAAATTTCTTCAAACACATAATCATACATCTTAAGCAAATATGCACATGTGTACATATTAAGAAGTTACTGATGCTTACCCTCTTATTACTCAATTGAAAATATAGAAAACAAAATTACCATTTTAAAAAAAATATTTTGGTCTCTTTATTTTTTGTTTAATTTGCTTTCTCTGTTTTTATTCACAATATTAATTAAATAAATATTCACTTACATTTATAAATAGAAAACACTATTAAAAACTCCAGACATTAAAATTTAATTACAAAAAGATATTCCTAATTCTAAGAAGGTATCCAATAACCATTGCTCCCTTGATGTACAGTGCATTTGGAGAAAAAAATCTTACTAAATTTTAGTGAGGAATTCCCCTGAATGAAATTAGTGTAGCCAACAATCTCAAATCCCATCATTTCCTAAGTATGCCTCATCTTGAGCTCATTTCACATGAGCAAAGGACTAACAATTTATATATGGACTTATAACTCTTAAGAGGTGAAGGGACAATCTTATAGCAAGACCAAGGCTTAAACACCAAGTTGTTAAGATTGATTTATTTATGTTAAGCATTTTTAAGGAGACTTAATGATTTTTTTAAAAAGAAATACCCTTTATTAATAGTATAATCTAGATATTTAAGAGATTTGTATTATGTAAAAAACAATTTCTAAAAATAATTGTAAGAAAAATAATTTGTAAATTATACATTAAATCATGTTTTTCATTTAACCTTATATTAACATCATAATAATTTTTTTAATTATTTTTAAATTACTGAATTGAAAAATAAAACTTTTGTAAATTATACACTAAATCATGTTTTTCATTTAACCTTATAACATCATAGTAATTTTTCAGTGCAATATTTTCTTTAGTATTTGTTTTTAAATTATTGGATTTAAAAACGAAAAAAACTTTTGAAAAATTGACAGCTGTGGGATTTGAACCCACGCCCTTTCGGACCAGAGCCTAAATCTGGCGCCTTAGACCACTCGGCCAAACTGTCGGATGGGTCCTAGGTGAATATTGTTATTTATATCCCTTTCTAGCCAGCCGTCCTTGGCAAGAACGTTCAATTTGCATGCCTATCCTCAAAAGTATATACTATATAATCCATCAGCTCACTTGACATCAAGGGCCTATAGCTCAGTGGTAGAGCATTCGACTGCAGATCGAGAGGTCACCGGTTCGAACCCGGTTGGGCCCTTCGTCAGTTTCGGTTGACGAAGAAACGTTTTAAACTTTTAATGCCCTATGATGATATACGAAATAATAGTGAAACGAAAACCCATTTTGATCTCTAACATACTGCTCTCTTTCAGACTAAGTAAATCTTAAAACCTATTCTACAATTAAAAGCATTAGGTAATATCTATAAACATTAAGTTGTAATATAGATATCTTTCTGTTAAAAACGCTCTGTGATACTTTCATATACCAATGAGTTTATCGCATGTGCTACTTATTTGTTTGTTATGAATGTTTGGCTGGGCATTAGAATTAAAGATGTTAAGACCACCGTTACTCTTAAAACACATTTCGTCTGTAGCCGTTGTTCATAACAAATCTATATAGATTACAATGAGCACCTGCACAATTTAGAAGAAAAATATGTTAAAAATGTTAACTGGGTTAAAGGTGGATGGAATAAATTTCTCTCAACAATTTAAAAATCTGTGTAAAGCTTGTTCACTAAACCAATCTCTAATGGCAGAAGTGAAAGGATTTTTATGGTCTGATACCTCAAATTATAAATCCTAAATTTAAGCGCCTTTTTCCTGCCTCTTCAAAAGCTCATGGAAGTGATTTTATTTTAATGGCAGAGAAATGAGAAACTACTGTGATATTGCTATCAGGTTTCAACCGTGTAGTTTTTATGAGTCAAACTCATTGACCCATGTTTCATGAGTAGTGGTTCACAAGAACCCATCTCTCATGATAATGAGTGGTTCACTTAGCACTCATTGCATCTAGGCGATGCTCACAGAGGTGAAGCAATGGGCCTTCCAGGGAGGTTGACCATCCTATTACTACTCCAGCTCAAGCGCGCTTAACCACAGAGTTTTCTCCAGGGTTAATCCCACTTAGCTTGCAACCCCATTTGCAAAACCTTTAGCAAGTGTTGTGCCTTATGAACCATCATTATAGAGCCCCTTTAGCTCATCAAAAAATAAGGAGGGCTTAAACAATCATTGAATTATAGTCAATGTACTAATTCTTTTTTTAGACTTGTAATTAATACATTTTAATTATTTATATGAAACCCATTTTTTATATAAATAATAAATAATAAATAATAGATACATTAACTATAAGACATTCACTGTCAGATTATGTTTTAGGAGGTCATTTTATGATAGTGTTTTATTTTGCAAGTCTATTTTTGGAATGCTACCAAAATTCCTAAGATTTAGTTGAGGTGAAAATTTTTATAGTAGTTGCATTGCAAATGTGCTATATTCTATTTTAGAATTCAATAATATATTGTATAGGGTTTGGAGTGGGTTTTTCTTCCAAAAGGGACTTCTCCATGTAAAAACATGGTGTTACATTTTATTGTTTTCTACATGTGTTTTTCAAATTTGTATTATAGTTGAATTGAATTTTGCATATCATTTCTATTAAGATTTATGTAGGAAACATTTATGCACTTTTGCTTCCTTACAATAGGTAAGGCCTTAAACTGCATGTTCACATTAATTGCATGGAATAAATAGTTGAGGTGAAGACTCTTGTAAGTTGCATTGCCAATGTGCTATATTCTATTTTAGGATTTGATAATACATTGTATAGGGTTTGGAGTGTGGGGTTTTTCTTCCAAAAGGGACTTTCACACATAAAACACAAAGTTATGTTTTATTGTTTTTCATATGTGTTTTTTCAAATTTGTATTATAGTTTAATTGAATTTTGCATATCATTCCTATCAAGGTTTGTGTAGGAAACATTTATGCACACTTTTGCTTCCTTACAATAGGTAAGGCCTAAAATTTTTTGTTCACATTAATTACATGGAATAAGTAGTAAGACTTGGACACACATTGTCTTATGATCAAGTAACATCTAAAGATTAAATCTAGACATCCTTCAAAGATGGTGAAGATGGTGAGTGCATAGAGGGAAGATAAGGTATATGATATAATAGAGTGATGGTTGCAACTAAATTCATGCAAGAGAATGATAAGAAGAGCGGCTTGTAAAGCTTTCAGAAAATGGTGTATGAAACAAAATTTCTCAAGTCTATGCAAATTGTAAAATATAATAAATAATTCTAATTGATTTATACGTCAACTTCTTTAACTACAAAATAATTTAAAAAAAATATTAATAAGGTGTTGGTGTAGGATATAATACCTAATCAATTTGTTTTATTTCAATATATAATATGATTTGCTTCAATCCCTAATCATCACATTTAGAAATAAGTAGATGAGGCAAAATTTCACTAGAGAACAACTAAATTTAAGAAGGCATCAAGAGTACCTATGAATGTAAATAAGCAACTCACCCAAGAGTAAGGTAGTGTAGTGTGTTGAGGAAAAAATGACAAATGTGAGGCACAAATGTAACTCTATATAAGTGGGTATCAAGGGTGAGAGGAAGTGGTAGATGGCCAATGACTAATGGGTGAGCACCCTAGCACATTGTCCCAACTTATTTTCATTGGTGGGCCTTGGTAGGCAAGTGTATTTAATTTCTAATGATACTTTATAAATGATGAAGTGCAAGCATATTTTCAAGCCAATGTCTTATGGTTTATGGTACTAGAAAATATTTTAGATTGAAGCCCACACTAAGTAGCGGATGGTTAGTGACTATTAGGTGAGAAACCTAACATATTTTCACAACTTGTTTTTGTTGGTGAGCCTAACCTACATTTGCAAAGATCTGGAATAAATGCATTGCATGGTAATCAACGCAAGCCCACGGCCGGATGAACCCCACCACCTTGCCACGATGGCAATGAACATGACCCCGACCACTCAAATCCAACCTAGAAAAACTCGGCTAACGTGTCACCCGCAGGCCAATGGGAATGTTTGATTAACTTACCACCCTTATCACCCCCGTGCTTTCCACAACCAACGGTGTGGAAAACGGATTGCCCAACCGCCCACAGTATTAACAAATAATTACAATTGAAACCCACACTAATTAAACCAATTAAACTTATATAATTTAAGAAAATAAATCTTAGTGTAAATTAGAAAATGTTTTAAAGTGACTTCAAGACACATAAGCATTATATGAAGAAACCATTTTTAAGGTTGGATCTTTAATACTCTTCAAACTTTTTAAGACAAATAAATTTTTTTTAAAATTTGATGAATACATTCTAATAATTTTTTAAATAGAAATATATCTAAAATATTGTATAATTTAGTTTACATGTAATATCTACACTATTTATATAATAGGAATAATATTTTTCATAATATTAATATATACATGTAATGCCCCACGCAACCCTAGAGGAAGTTGCAATTCACTACTTAAACGTACCAAAAAAAAAAAATTGTTTAAGTACAAATAACATGTAAAATGAATACATATTGCCAACAACCTCTAAGGCCACGAGACAAAGATTACTTAAAACCCAAACAACAATTAACATCAACTGAAACCAAAACATTAATCACTTACAGAATTAAGATTACATACATTCAATACAAGATAAATTACAACAAGGATATTTAATACCTCAAGATACCAATTTAACATTTAAACAATAAGGTTACATCACTCATTCCCCGAATGAGGTAAATCCAACCAAATGATTACATATTACAAATTCCACCTCGAAACAACTGAGGGGTAATAAAATACAATAAGAACTGAGAGAACAAGGCATGAGAAGAACTGATTCCCACGAGCTCTCCAACTGGAAATCACGAATGCACGAACAAGAAGAAGAACTAATGGAAAAAGATGCACGCCACCCGACCACGTGGAACCCAAAGGCCCCACTCCCTCCGTGCTAGGAGATAGTAACTAGGATCCTAGACAAGACCATCTACCACTAGACACAGGCTTACACAAAAACTGAATTGAAACAACTACAATCACCAAGCCACTTAACATCTACAAACACAATGCCATTTAACATCTACAAACACAAAGCCATTTAACCACTACAGTCACAACATCACTTAACACGAAGTTACAATGCTTCCAGAGAACAATGATCAGGTACATCGCACAATAACTGAATAACTGCCGACATAGGAAGAGTGTCATACATAAATTGCCATGAGTTACCCTAGCTCAACCTTCCTAGGCTACCGGACCCCCATCTTGGGTTACCCTGGCTTGCCTCTACCGGCGCCGGACCCTCATGCAAAACTATGCGTCCCATCTCATCTCGAGCCTTATCATTCACTTGCTTCACGAGAGAGGCATTCATTATCTTATTAGTTTGAAAGATTCCCATTAATTCATTTAAATTATCACTTAGTTAAACTCTAGGTGAGTTACCCTGGCGCCCCTTTGTGTGCCGGACCCCCACCAAGAGCCACTCTCCTATCGACAACACAACCACAAAAAGAAACTAGATAACACGACCTCTCCAAACCAAGGAGGAAACAGAACAAGGAAACTCACTCCAACACTGGAGAAAACAACGTACAAAACCTACTACAAACGTTGGAGGAAACCAAATACAAAAACCCACTCCTTCCAAGGAGGTACAAATACATTACCCTCTCCTATACCCAAGGAGGCACAAATCCCCGTTCGTGAAAAGACCGGGTGATCCACATGGTATAATTATGCGCATTTTCCACGACACACCAAAAGTGACTTTCATAACGACAACCCACAACAGGATGCAAATCTCCTATCAGAAAGACTTCAAACAATGACCCCATACTCCCAACATCGAGCAAGGAAGAATAAACATTAAAAGTATTTCTAGCAATTAAATAAACTAAAATTCGGGTTTCATAAACCCAGTCAATCACAGTATTCCTTCCTTGCATTTATCTAATCAAAACTCTAAATTTCATTCCACAACATTGCAATAAATCAAGTCATTCGTACATCCTTAGTACCACAACCAAATCATAATCAACCAATTTATTGACTAACATCATTTGATTAAAATAACATTTTCCTTGATTCACCATTTCACAACTATAATTGTAATCGAACACTTAAACAATTAAGTCGTTCAACTAACATCTATTTCATTTTACTTACTCCAAATTTCCTATTATTTTCATATTCAAAACATTTAGATAAATCAAGGCATTTATCCTATTCAATAAAACCTATTTCTCAATAAAAATTCCTTATCCATTAAAGTATATAAAAATTCCATAAAAAAATATATCCATTTAATCAAATTTTTCAATCCTCTTAAACAAGCAATTTAATTACACTCTACAATTTATTATTTAAATAAATATATTATTTACATATTATAATAATATTATATATATATAATATATTATATATTATACATAAAATATAATATAAATATATTATTATATATTAATATTAATATAATATTAAATAAAAAAAATTATAAAATAAATCATAAATAAAAACGAAATCCAAGGTTTCGTCGGAATGCCACGAAGCCCTACCGCCGCGGCCCGTGTGTTTAACACACAGTCCACTGCCGCGGCCTGTGTGTTTAACACACAGTCCGTGGCCTTGCCGCCGCGGCCTGTGTGTTTAACACACAGTCCGTGGCCTGTGTGTGTGTGGCGGTGGGGTTTGACCTCCCACCCCACAACCAACAAAAAAATAAAATTTAACATATTTTATCCTGCATTTAAAATGGCGATAAAATACAGGGCATACCCCTGTTCATACCCAAAATACAAAATTTCAGTTATAACAAATATATTTGTATATATATTTGTGGGTATATCCATGTATTGCTATACATGGGTATATTCACAAATATATATACCCAGAATTTGATTTCATGTTCAAATTGTGAAAATGATCTATCTAAACCCATTTCAAGAATAGAATTTTATTTCAAACAACAAAATGGGTTTTCAAAACTAGTACACACATGGAGTTTTCTAAGTTATTTTCTTTCAATAACTTGGTATAAATTCATGTTTGGATTCAATTTCCCAATCAAACTACCATTTAGCAAATTTAAAAGCTCCTCCATGAATTCCATTGAATCTCAAACTATATTTTCAATTCATTCCAAAATGGGCAAGAAGATGAAAGGAGAAAGTATGAACCTTATGTTTTCTCCAAAACTTGCAAGCCTCCACCATGAAGATTTTTCCAAGCACCCCTTCAACTCCACCCTCTTAGCCTCTCCACCAAAAGCCAAAACCAAGAATTCCATGGAGGAGTTGAAAGAAAAACCCTAAACTAAAATATATGCTTTTCTTTCCAAACTCCCAAAATTCACATTCAAATTCTAATTCTAATTCAATTCAAATGCAAATGCAAACTCCCTTTCCAATTCAAACTAAATTCCATTTCAATTTCATATTCAACCCTTTACAAATATCTTTCCAAAATAGTCAACTAATTTAGAAAATATCTTTTATTCCCCAAAGTCTTTGCATAAGAAACCCATTTGAATTTTTTTAATAACTTTAAACAATTTTCCATTTCCAATTTGAATTCAAAATACTTTAGCACTTTGCATTCAACAAAAGAATTAAATCTTTTACACTTTTTAATTCATAAGGATAATTTAATTAATTCACACAATTAATTCAAATTATCAATAAAATAAATCTAATTCAATAATTAGATTATTTTGTTAATTCAATTAAATTAATTAATTAATCACTAATTTTCCAACATCGCAATAAGACAAAACATTCATCATTTATAATTTCTAAAAGCTATTTAATCACTTTTAGCTTGCAACAAAAACACATTTAGTCATTAATTAGACTACGCAAGTCATTTAATAAACTTTAACTTGAAATTAAATAAACACTCAAGGGGAACTGACCAAGTTAAAACAACTGACCCCTGACAAACCAACAACATGCTATGACTAGGGTGACGACCTGGTTCGGAAAACCTAGCTACTATCTCCCAATTAATTTCCGTTGGTCAATGGACACGCTCAGACCTGGAAACCAGGTGGAGTCGATGTCATGTACCGCCAACCTGCAACAAAGAGCATGTCGAACGTGCATATATACATAATATGATCAATCAACCGTGAAGAGGAAATCTCAGAATCGGGGTCGCATGCGAGTGATGTGATCGTCCCCTTCACCAATCTGATATCACTAACTGCAAAGCTAACATTATTAGCATAATCAAAGCATAAAGCATCATTAATTCATGTTAACATGATCGAAGCATAACATAGGAAAACATTGCCTGATTATAGAGTACAAAAGGGAGGGGTGTTACAATACACTTATTTTTAAAGATTTGTATTATATATGAAATTATTTTAAATCATAAACATATTTTTTTAATAGTTGAATTGAGGGAATCTATTGGGGCTCTCACCCATTACAAAAATAAATATGAAAACTAGTCAAAGAGCTCTTAGAAAAGTTTGAATTACAAAAAATTATATCTTTGACAAAAAAAGAGAAGTAGAAGATTCAAGAAAATAATTAGCTTTTTAATCCTAGAGAACTAAAAGAAAAATAGACAAATCCCTCAATTGAAAAAATAAAAAATAATAGACATTTAATCTCAAAAAAGAGGCCAACCAACCTCAAGATCACTCTACAAAGTGATCTTCTCCCCTTATAAGAGAGGAGTTCCTCCATGGTTCATTGATTTTCCTTGTCCATGGCCTTGATTCATAGTGTTTTAACTTTAAATCTCCTCTCCCTACACTAACATAAAAATCCATAATTTTCTTTTGTCTTTTTGCTCTTGGTCTATGAAATAGTTAAAATCTCAGTGGAGGCAAGCTAGTCTTCTTTTTCCAAAGAAGCAATCTCCTACTCCCCTAACCTAACCCAAGGGAATTCTCCAAAAATCTATGATCTTTGTTCAATTGCTTTCATGTGGTGGAAAGAGAAAAATGCATCACCTCTTGGGTCATACCTTCTATAAGAGCTAACGGAGAATTAGACCCATAGCCCTCCTTCAAGCATTAATTATAATAAAGCTCATTTTATACATGTTACTTGATTTTTAGCTTTCAACTGAAATCAGGTTTAGTGTTTATTCTTTGTATTTTTTGTTTAAACATTTAAAAGATAAACTATAGTTTGCTAAGTTCAATATGCATGAAAAAATATTGTCAAATGAAACAGATTACATTTTCATTCCAATGTTGTAATTACAACAAAAGAGAAAAGAGAATCATATGTGTACAAATGTAATCTTTATTGATAATCATGAAGTGTACATGTCCCTCACAAGCCAAGGGACTAACTTTACTTATTCAATGAAAATAAATAAATATTTTATACATGAATAAGTAAACAAATAGAATGTGCATATAAGGGTGGAGACTAGTCATTTCCTGAGAATGACTAGTTTTGAAGGTGTCCTCTCATTCTGCTCCTGCCCCCAAGCTGCTTGTGTCCTTCCCAGCTCCGTAGTGCTCCTAGCTCCTGCATCTGGAAAAAACAATGACATTAGAGCAATGCTCTAAGCAATGAAAGATCTCAAACCTTACATGAACACCTACTTATGCATGTATAAACCGATCCCTAAGTGCATTAAATAAGTATGCAAACCTTAGATGTCCTGGAAAACAATGAAGTCATCAAACACATCCAAAATATGCATCTATTTTTCTAACTTGTTTGCTTCATGTGCATATTTAGGACAAGTCATGTTACTGTTCTGATTCAGTTGAATACAACATGTGGGGTAAATGTGGCTCCCACAAGGGTAGAGCTCAACATGCTTTGAGAGAAATAGGAAATTGAACAACTTGATCAAAGCTATACTTGTTATTAATTCATTAAATCAATATGGAATCACACTAGTTGATCAACTTTCATTATTGGATTCAAAAGATGCAACACATTTTGTTGGATATGTCTTTCAATCTTCTTAAGTGGATCCATGATCCATTTTATAAAAAGAAGTAAGTGATTTTGGAGATGCATCAAGTCCAATCATAGATGCATCAAGTTCAATTATGAATCTCTTAAATAATGAAGAAGAAATCAAGGCATGCCTGAAAACATCATGAAGCATATGGGGCAGCATGAAGGAATAATCTAAGGTACTGTCAGGCCCCTCTCACCTTAACCCTATTGGATAGCCACACATCACATGGGACGGTGAGCTTTCAGGTCACTGACATAGATGACATGTGTCTTCCCACTAGGATCAAAGTGAGGAGACAGTGTTAATTGTGGCACATAATTGAAAAGGTAAACAACTGTTGTGGAAATCAAGTAGTAAACATGTGGGGCAACAAGCATTGTTATGGAAGCCATGAAGGTTGGGATAGAAAAATGCATGCTACATGTCAATGCAAGGACAACATTAGTGGATATGCTCATAATCTTTCATGCAAGGTTTTTGGTCATCATAAATGATCCAACATGGATCAAGATTGCATGCAAGAAATGCAGGAACCCAAGTTCAGAATGATAAAAATCAATGCCTTGAGAACAAGTATGCATAACAGTGATATGGAGAAGCAATGCCATCAAACAAGAAGTCCACAAAATGGAACATAGCATCAAAGAAGCGGTGAGCCATAATCTCTGGAGGATGATAGTGTTAAATGATGTCAATGTTACAAAAAAGAACACCATTTGAAATGCATGTAGTCAAGGAGATACCTGGTAACTTCCAAGAAATCAGGGCAGTCCATAGGATAAAAATGTATTCTCATGTCATACAGGACAGCAACAAAGACAAATGTCTTTGAATTTACTGAAGGAAAACAAGAAATGGTCACAAGAGATTACATTACAGATGAAGAAGAAAGGAAGGGTAGTAAAATTTTTTAACTACCCTGTTCGGTGTCACATAATGATAAACTTTCATCTACATTTTCTTGAGTTGCTCAGACCCAAAGATTACCTCCACAAGTGATATTCATTTGACAATAAATTTATTGATGGAATTGGGGAAGCAGTCAAGTTTCACAACTTACAAGTGTAACTTTTAATGGGCATGAGATATTTGCCACAACTGGCTACACAATTTGTTGTTTTGAGACAATGAAAATGATAGAAATTTAACAATAATGGAAAGAGCAATGTGGAGTTATAAGCACGATGAAAAGTCTATGCATAACAAACTATATACAAGGAGCATGATAATTGTTAACCCTGCATGACAGTGACCTAGGAACCTACAGATAGTCTTGTGCAAAAATACCCAGCAAGGGCTTTCACAAGTTAATGACAGTGATTCTCATATCAGTAGGCAGATATCATAGTTATAAGGGCATATATCACAATTTTTGAAGAGGACAATGATAATTCATATATATGTGACAACAGGTAGATAGAGTTAAAAAGGATATAAGGCAGTACACTCAATGTAATAAAGACTTCATGCAAAATTAGGGCTATATGCCGAGCAGTCACTAGAAGAGAGAAAATTTGAAAGTGACAGCCTAAAGATTGGAAGGACAACCATCATGCAAAACAAACAGCTAGAAAAGGTAAAGGATAGTCATGATGATGAAGAAATTAAGACATGTAACATCCCAATGGCAGACCAGAGATAGAGTTTACTTCTAATATTATTACACACAGTAAACTTGTAACTGCTCTTTGCAGCTTGGAAAAAGTAGATAAGGTTGTAGGCCTAATACAACCATGAGAATTCTTGAAAAATGTGTGAGAACAATTGCATGCCTGATGCCAATACCTTTATTAGTTTATTACATGGCTACTTGAAATCATTATGCATGAACAGTTGTAAGCAGTTAGAGGCCCATTTATAGAATATGAAAGGTACCAAGCTTCAATAGCTAGGGTTTTAGGAAAACCCTTGAGCTCATTCATAATGGAAGGAACCAAGATGAAGTAAATGCAAACCACAATTTTCACTAAGAGAAACAAACAAAAGTTACTCATTTAGGAAAATGAAATGAAACCCTCGAAGTGAATCTGTGGCCCATAATATAGAGTTCCAGATGAACATAAAGGAATCCACAAAGGGAGGTCTATCTAAGGTAGCATCAAGTTGAAGAATGCAAGTACCAAGCAAATGCAACTATGTTTCTCTTCAAGAAATGCAATAGAATGATAGAATAAGACCAGAGTTAGACAAGCATTTCCATATGCTTTTTGAACTTGAAGTGAATACAGTCACAACATGAAACCTAGAGATGGCTATAAAGAATCAAACCCCCGACCATAATGCTGGGTGAAAACCCAGAATGCACAAAAAAAAACCTAGTTCATATTTTTGCAGAGAAACACAATCTTACTACAATTTAAGAGAACCCATCTAGTTTTTTTCATGAATGTCAAATGCAGAAGTGTTTTAGAAGAAGCTATCATGGATTTTAAAAGAAGAAAAGAAGTATATAAAACCATTTCATCTCTTGGCTACGGCCTTAATGGCTTTGTTCCTTCAAAACAACAATGCAAAAGGTAGGGTTTTTTCTTCTTTCAATAGAAAATGCAGAATGAAATGAAGAGTTTATGCCTTTATTAACTAGATCGAAAGCTCAAAGTAAACTATGTTACTTGAAATCTGAGAGTGAGGTCGATTCAAAGCATACCTGGGGGTGTTGCTCATATTTTTGCAACTTTCAAAATTCTTTTCTTTTTCCTAAAGCTTCTTTCAAGCTCTCATGGCGGCCATTAAAAATGGAGAACAACAACAAAGAGAAAAAATGAAGCAAAGTCCATTAGAGAATGCTACAGGCTGCGGCCTAAAATAACTGGAGGAGCTCCAAAAAATGGAAAAAAATGTAGATTTATGTCAAATAAATGCATTTACCTGTGTTTCTATACACTTCTCATCAAAAACACCATAAAAAACCATTCAAAATTTCCATTTCTAGTGCGTGCAAGTGAAACCCTGGCGGCAGCATGTCTTTGCCAAGTGCTCGATGGAAAAAATGACAGTGTTTTTCCACATTTTTTAGCTTTTGATGATTAAGGTTTCACCCTTCTAGATGTCGATGGGATTTTTATCCCATGCTTTAAAAAATGAAACCCATATTAATGCATAGTGGGGCCCAAGTCCTAAGTTGTTGACTTAGGCATTTATTTTGCTTTAAGCATTTGTTGACTTAGGCATTTGTTATGCCTTGTGAAATATTGCTAAGTCCTTCAAGCAATGAAACATATGGAGTATGCCAAGTCACAGGTCATGCCTTTGACCTTTTGATCATGAATGCCTTAGTGCCTTGAATACTTAGAAGATGCCTTCCAAGAAGTGTGGAGGTTGGCCATATAGGCCAAACTTGAGTCTTTTATTTTGCCTTTGCAAATCAGAGGAATGTTGACCACATGTGGCCTTAGAGTGCAGAATGAGAGAAGTAAAATGATCAAGTGCCTTGGAGGAATTGTGACCTTGTTTAATACTTTTAAAAGCATTTTGGCATTTCATTATTGTTTTGCATTTGCTTCAAAATATAAAAATATCATTTAAGTGATTTGCTATTCACTTTGGTATTTTTCACTTGCAAATGTAATGTAACTCATATTGATGGTGGGCCCTCTTATGTTTTGCTTTGAAATGTAAAATAACTTGATTAAGTGATGTATGAATCACCTAATCAAGTTATTATCTTTAATATTTTTTTTTGGAGTCTTGTGTTTTCAAAACACACATATTGCATGAGTCAAAGCTGAGAGACAAAATGATGGCTTGTAGACATGAAGAGAGTGTGGGGGTGAAGCATTTGACTGTTTTGGAGAAACATGTGGTACTTTGGAGGGAGTTTTGTCACACTTTTGGCATGACTTGAGTTTGAGCTTGACTTTTCACCATTTTGGAGGCCTTTTGGAGTGATTTTGGAAGGTTCTTTTTTGGTTTTTGTGCCTCATTCGACCAAAACCTTCTAGACGGGCAGGCATGGGAGTTGTGTGATCTTTTTGCTTAAGTATGTTCATTTTGGGCATTTTGGAGTTAGTTCTTTCTTTCCAGCAACAAGATAGATTTGTGTTTTGGAGCTATTTTCATGGAGCAGTATTGTAACTCGGATGGACTTGTGATACAGTAAGCACTTTGAATCAATAAAATAGAGCATTTTATCTTCTCTTTTCATGTTTCATGGTATGTTGTTAATGATTGATCAGTTTGTCTTGTGAAAATTCATCTTTCCTTGCAAACTTGTCTCATGTTTGTGTATCTATTTAGTAGAAAATGTATGTTAACAAGTTATAAGTTGTGTTGTTTAGTAGTGTTGTTAGTTGTGAAACCTTTGTTTTCCTTCTAAAAGCCCTGTTTATAGACCTCCTTATAAATTACTTATGTAAACTACATTGGAAAGTGAGTTGTGTAAATCAAGTTTTATGATGTTGATTTGAATGTGATAGGTTGTTATCAGGTCCATAGTTGTTTTGGTGTATCACCTTAGATATTTTTAGTATTAGGTTCATTTTCATGCAATTCTTACCCTTTATCTAAGAAATTAATAGTTAGGTGGCATCAAAAGGGGAAGCCAACCCCTTATCACTGGAGGCTTGCTTTCGAATAGGATACCCAAAACCTGAAAGCAGTCCCATGTTACATCCAAACCTGCTAAGTTCATTCACAACTTGGCATTAGGGTGCAAATTTGGATCCCTAACAATACAAAAGGGGGCCATGATTGCACCATTAAACTCCTTACAAGGGCTACCCAATTTTTGGACCTAACTTTGTAGATGAATAGTATGATGAACTAAGAATATATGTGGAATAACATACATTTATGTGACCCATCTTAATTCAACACTAAAAGCACCTAAGTGACAATCCTTCAAAATTTAGAAATTGTTACCATGAACCTTATGAAGACAAAATTTGAATGGAGTTGAGAATTGGCTTAGAGATATAAATTAAGATAGAAATCATCATAGACCATATAGCTATGGTGAAAATAAGAAAATGAGCATAATACACTTCAATAATATAGGAGAGGAGGTATGTGCAAAAATTAAACTAATCATACAGTTATAGGAAAATAAATAGAAAAATAATAGACCATAACACAATGATTTATATGGAAAAAACTTATTGAGGGGAAAACCCCACATTCTAAAGAAAATGAATGTATTATTTAGTACTCAAATGTTACAATACACTTGCAAAATTTTAAGCCTTTACATGAGTATACCAACAAGAGATTGGGAGAAATTCAAGCAAAATAATAGTACCTACAAAACTCACTATAAAAAAATCTATCTTAATTACCCACTAACTAGGAGAAATAATATGTAAAACCATCAAATATTAATTAGGAAACCATGAATTAAAACTGTGAACAGGTGAAAATACGTGTTATAAAAAGAGCAGCAAGCAAAAGAGTGCAAACAACAAATACAAACACCCTACACCTCAAAATTGGCCTAGTTGGATTCAAAAACAAAGTAAAAATAACAAATGGAGCTGATTTACCTTGTCTTGAATCAATCATTTGGTTGGCCATTCGATCTTTGATGTTGTATGCTCCTTTGATGGAAAAAGATGTAAGTGTGGGATGCAAGATGGATGGAAAATAGGTGAGAATGGATGCAAATGCAAGTATTTTGGCTAAGTATAACTCAAATGAAAAAATTGCAAGAGTTTGGCTAGCACAATGATCTCCTTCAAAATGAGAGAAAAGAGGGGGTATTTATAGAGAATTCAAAATTCTCTAGAGAAATGGACAGTTGAGATTAAGCCAACAAAGCCAAGATGTAGGGCTATGGTGAGTTGAGAACTCACAAGCCCTCACATATTGACATGTGGCATGTGAAGTGGCTTAAGAAAGATGATGTGTAAATGAGGTGGAAGGAGAGTACATGACATGGAGGTACTGCATAGTACCTTGGGATTTGGACAAGATCTCATAAATGAGGTCCTTGTCCCCATGCGGGTGAGAGGACATGTGAGGAATTAAAAATTCCTCGAATATCCACATGGGAATGAGAGAAGAAATTTAAAATTCCTCGGAATGCATTGGGGGATTAAATGTGAATTAAAAATTCACATGGGGAAAGGGGTGCCTTCTCCAAAAGGAGAAAGCCTTTAATAAGGTTGACTTAGAACACATTCCATAAATGAAATGGAGATTAGGTTGACCTAATTAAGTGATTAAGGTTGTGCAAGTACCTGATTAGACAAATTAATGACATATTAGAGGCAAGTGGGAGAAAGGGAAGAGTTCACATGTGACTTGATGTGACAAGTCAAAGATCACATGGGGAAGAGAAAAAGGAATTTAGTATTCCTTGGAACGATAAAAAGAATTAAAAATTCCTTGAGAGGTTGATTAGGCTAGTTAGTGAAGGATTAGAGGAGGGTTAGGTGGCTAAGAGAGATTATAGGCCAACTTGCAAAAGTTGGAGGATGTGACACATCCTAATCAAGGATTAGGCATGTGCACATCCCTAATGATGAGATTAGGAGAATAACTAGGATTAAGAAAGGGATGTGACATGTGAGGAATTAAATAAATGTCCTATTTATTTAATTCATTTGATAAAAAGGAGGATTAAAGAGATAATGTATTTATTTATTAATTAAATACCTTAGGGATTTGGCAGAATTAAGGATATAAATTAAATAATAGCGATATTACTTAATTAATGCAAATAAGGGGATGCTTAGACGAATTTGGATAAATTTGGATAAATTAAGTGTCCAAATTTAGGTGTCTACAAAAACCATCCAAAATATGGTGCCCAAATCCCAAGACAAGTCTAAAAGCTAAAAATAGAAAATTCATTCTATTTGTCATAAGTTCATCAAAATCCACTCATGAACTAGGGCGCTCTATAAATTGTCTCCATTTTAAATAGCAGATCTTAAAGAGATTTACATCCTTGTCATCAAGGAACTAATAATGACCCATCTAAAAAATACTGAAGGCCGAAATGACCTCTATATCCTTAAAAAATGGTTTTTTTAGTCTTATAGCCCAAAAAATGTATTTTCATATTCTTATCATTAGGATGCAAGGTTGAGATAGTTTTCCTAACATTCTCCCACTTTTTAACACCTTGAGAGAGTAAATGAAGTACCAAAACTATTAAATAATTTATAGGGGCTTAAATTCTCATAGACTTATAACACCATGTGAACTTCTTTGAGTTAACTAACTTTGCCAATGCATATGCAATATTCTACAAAGTGTCAACTTTCTCTAGAATCATCCTCCCATCCTCTACCTTATCATGAGAAAAATAGTATTTCACATCAATGTGTTTTGTCCTAGCATGAAAGGTTGGGTTCTTTGCCAAACATATGACACCCTAACTATCACATAAAACTATATCTCCCTAACTTAACTTCACATTTGAACATAATCTATTAAGACAAATGGATTATTTATAAGCATGCATAGATGCTATGTACTCAACTTCTATTATGGAGAAATTGATCATATTTTTCCACTTTCTCATCTAATCGAGAACACCATCAAATAAATTTAAAATATAAATACCAATGGATCTCTTGTTGATATCATCTACCCAATTTATATCCATGAATATCCATTGAATTTTAGTCCCTATGGAATCGTCAAGATAACAAATATAGTACTCTAATGTTCCCCACAATATTTGAAGACCCTCTTAAATACATCCTATAAAACTCATCCCATGAAATGAATAAGGACTCTCACTACTTGGATAATGTTTATTCTACTATAGATCATAACATACATCAAGCTGCCAACAAAACTAGCATAAGTTACTTGAGCCATGTCCTCCATCTCATTAGGTGGTTTTGGACATTGCTCAGATACCAATAGTCTTAGGTTCCATAATCAATTCCCTCAATTTGGGAGCATTCCCTTGCAACTATTATAGCCTCATACTTCTTAGTATTGCCATCAAAATTTGACTTCCTCTTAACACCCATTTACAACTAATGGTTTTTTGACTATCAAGAAAAGGTACTAATTTCTATGTATATTTTTGTTCAATGCAACCATCTCCTCATCTATAGTTTCTCTCCAAGACTCATAATCATCCATACATAATACCTTATTCATAGTTCTAGGCTCATCTATGTTAGTAATCAAAGAAAAAATACATTTTTATTCAATAAGATTATACTTATTTGGTGGTTGTCTATGTCAAATAGACCTCCTCAAGAGCTAAGGTGGAGTATCTACCTCCTCGTTGAAACTATATGAACTATCTAAGATCTTCTCCTCTTCAATTTATTCATGAGTATCTAGCTCAATATTCTCAATAGTTGGGTTTAGTTGAACCACACATTTCTTCCTATCTTCTTCCAACTTTAAAACTATAGGAGAAGGCTTAATATACCTAAAAGTAACATTTATGTTGTATAAAACTCTCTCAATGATAGGATTCCAAAGATTCTACTTTTTCACACCAACACCATAGCTAGTGAAGATTCACTTAGCTACCATGTTCTCTAATTTTGACCACCTCTCCTTAGCAACATGATCATATTCCTTGCAAAAAAACATAATGATGCTATAATGAGATATTTTCACTTGAACAAGCTTCCATAGTCCTCTTATCCACAAGAGTTATTGTAAGAGATATTACAATCAAGTAACAAGCCATATTAATGGCTTATACCCAAAACATCTATTCCAAGTCAACTTCATTAAGCAAATTTGTAGCCCTTTCTATCAATGTTATATTCATTCTCTCTATAAATCCATTCTACTGAGAACATCAAGTTGTCTTATATCTCCCCATCTCATAATTTTTTACATATTCAGTTATAGAAATAGAAACACATAGGGAGAAAGAAGGTAGAACACCAAGAGCACATAAAACAATGACACCAAATATACATGGGGAAAAACTTTTCGAGTAAAAAGCCGACCCTCCAAAAGCACATTACTATTGTATTATCTGAAATAAGGATTACAATGCAACCCCAAGTACAAATCTTCTTCAACAAGTGTTTCAAAACAAACACATGTT
>VDFB02133522.1:0-18533 GCA_007258455.2 Sequoia sempervirens | reverse complement strand
AAAATATTTTTTTTCTAACCAATTATCTCATCTATTCTCCAATCACTGATTTTTATTTTCTCGAATGACATCTTGACCACTCATTTAATGATTTTTCCCTAACCCTGATTAGGGATTATCACATTGAATCTTGTCCTTTGATTTTAGGTTTCTATTAAAAGTCGATCTCATATGTCTATCCAAAATTGCATTTTGTATAAAATGCCAATTTTGCTCACATTTTCGACTAGTCAGACTTATGCTCATTCTCAGATATTGCAGCATTTTATTTTCATATTGTGATTTCATCAAGTTTTAGACATTTCTTGGCATAGGAATTTTAGTCATTTTCTCATAGGCATAGACATATGTTTAAAATCCTTCAAAGCTTGTTTAGGACTTCACCATAGTCATTGCTCGTACATTCGATCTAAGGGCAACACAACAATCATCAAGTTAGAAGGTGCTATGAAGGTAAATCAACTAAGCTTTGATGACAGGTACAATCATTTTATTTAGTTTCCATTGTGCTTGATAGTTTTCTTTGGGTTTATATGCTTTATTGATTTGATAATCTAACCTAAAATACCCTTAGATACACAAAATAGTCTAAGGTACGTTCAAAAGGATTCTACTTAATTCATGTGAGGTCTCTTCTTAGGGAAAATCATGCCTAATGTCTCCAAGAGAGGAAAAATTAAAGAAATATCACACTCTTAGAGGAAATAAAACCCAATGAAACCACCAAGAAAAAGGAAGCATCGCAACAAAAAATAAAATAACACATTGAAACATGAGTGTCAATGTATGCCCCCACTTTAAAGCAGTTGCCAACACCATTGCTATGAGTAATTGCTTTAAAGTAGAAGAAGACATGCGAGCTTATTCAGAAAGACCTATGCCAAGTCATATGTTTTCTATAAGCCACATTATGAAAGTGGGTATGTCACATGTGAGCCAACTTAAGGCATGTCATCCACATACTAAGCTTGCTCTTATATGTACATGAAAGGCAATCAACTAGCCAAAAGAGACAACGACAATTGACATGATGAGGACAAGGTAGCCTAACCCTTGCCCCCACTCACAATGTAAGACAAGGATGAATCAAATAGGATGAAAATAAGTTTCAATTAATAGAGGAATTTGGTGCTTCAACACAAGGAAGACCACCACACTACTTAAGATGTTGAATTTTATCACTTAAAGCCTTACATTCATTAGTAGCATGACCATGAACTCTATAATATGCACAAAATGAACTCTTGTAATAAAATTTCTTTTGTTTTCTTGGAGGGAGAGACATCAACCAATCTTGGAGTAGTCTTGATAAGATACCCTCTTGATCAATGGTAGAAGATGTTCCTTTATTTTTGTGACTATTAAGGTGAAAAATAGGGTAGACCCAAATGCATGAACAAGAGGATCTACCACTGATTTTTCTAAGACCTTAAACACCTCAATTATGTAAAATAAGATACCAATAACAATCATAAATGCTAACTAACTATTATAGCAACTATGAGGGAAGGTTTTAGAGCACAAAAGGTTGTGTACCTAGCCAAAATTTGTTTTTGAGCTACAAAGGACTTATTTGCCTTCAGTGGCGACCATGTCCTTTTAGTGTTTCAAAATATTGATTTTAGGATCCTATTCCTTGATGTATGCACTATTTAAATCCCTATTACCAAGTTTTGGAAGTTAATATGCAATTTTGTAGAGCTCTTTCTATGATCTTGCAATGTAGATGACAACTTTTGCAACTTTTCCAACTTTGACAATCTTGCTCCACTTGATCTTCAACCTGTAAATCTCCAATTGCACGCTCAAAGGTAGAAAAAATTGTTTATTTGTTAGTGAATGGGGTTTTTCCTCAGTCAAACCCCTTGTAGGTAATTAAACAAAATGATGAAATGAAGTAAATGAAGCATGAAACATGAAACATATTTAATTGATGTCACCATAATGTTGTCTTGTGAAACAAATATGAAAACTATCATGTAGTGGCCATGAAGAATGTAGATCTTGGATGTGAAATGATGGTAGTAAATGGATCATCAATGCAACATTAGCTATCTTACCTCAACCACATCATGAATGCATTAAACCCTTGACATGATGATATGATCTTGAATTGTTGCAATAAACTCTTGAAATCTACCTTGAAATGCCTTATGAATACTCTTGTAATGCTCTAATGCTTGATCACTTGAATGCTTGAATTATTGCTATCTTGTGTTAGGAGAAACAATGTGAATTAACCCCTTATTTATACTAAATTAGGAGATTAACCCAAAATAAAAGAATTAAGATGACACCAAATCTAGAAAGAAAGATCATTAAATTCTCCTTAATGATAAGGAACCACAAGGAAAATGATTTTGTCATGTAAAAATTTTGTTAAAGGGGATTTTTCTTTGTTCATGTAATGGTCTTCCTCTTAGGGAGCATTGTGCCTAATGTATCCAAGAGAGGACAAGTTAACAGTGTCAGATCATCACCCAGGGGATGCCTCATTCACATCATTCCAAGGCATTAGATCACAACTCTTAGATGAAATCAAACTCAATGAAATCACCAAGAAGAGGAAACATCACAAGAAAAAATGAAAATCACACCATGAAATTTTCCAAAAGATTCCATCAATGTATGCCCCCACTTTAAAGTGGTTGCTACACCATCACTGTCAAAAATTGCTTTAAAGTAGCCAAATGTCTTCCCCAAGAAATGAAAGCTTTCCTCAGAAAAACCTATTCCAAGTCATATGTTTCCAAAGAAGCTACACCATAAAATAGGATGGGTTGCCTCCACAAATATAATGCTAAACCTAGAAAGAAAATTATGTCACATGTGAGCCAACTTAAGGCATGCCATCCACATCCCAAGATTGCTCTTACATATACATGGAAGGTGTTCAACTAGCCAAAAGAGACAATGATAGGTGTTATACCAGGATAAAGCTACCTAAACATTTTCCCCCACTGAGTGTAGGACAAGGATGAGCCAAGGATGGATGATGATATGTTGCTCCTTGTGATAAGGAAATGATTTTAAATGAATGTAAATCATGCAATAGTGAGTATGATAGGATCCTAGAACTATTACATGGCAAGGAGAAGTAACTATTGTTATTGATTATGATGAGTAAACAAAGTAGCAAGTTGATGCCTATCTAATAAAATGTTCCCACATGTAGTATCTATCAGTTCAGGATGCACCAAAGTTAAAATTTTCTTGGAAGAATATTTTGTAAGGTTGTTGATATTAAGTGAAGATTTTTTTTATGGTTCGATTTCTATCAAAGGACAATAACCAAGACCACGATTCATTTCTTGTGTGTTAGGATATATAGGGACATGGATACCTTGTTCTCTATCACCACATCCTTTTTCCACTATACCCAAGTTGTTTCATAAGTTTGTAACCTTTATGAAGATTTTTCATTTGTTTTGGGTTCGAAGGTTTCTCATAATCACCTTTATCAAAGTTTGTTGTGTATGTTGTCTTTTCTTCTAGATTGGTTGAAGTTGATACGTTTGAATTTTGTATTGACATTACCCCTTTTTTGTTTCCCTTTGTAGACTCTTTTTCATGATCTTGTACTCACCCATGTATGTAGGTATAAAATTAAAGGAACTTGAAGCATCTTCCAATAATTTTGTGACCTCTTCAATAAGATTTTCTTTTTCTTTCTCGACATGCAAACAACTTTGGGGTTTAGGATCAGTCTTGATTATGTATACCTTGTTATATATGTGAGCAATGTCATTGTAAGTTGGTTGTTGTGAAACATTATGATCATTTAGTTGTTGTTGAGGTGGTTCTAAGATTAGCATAGGTTTATTTTGAACTTGTGGCTATTGTGAAGGTGGATGAATGGTAATTTGAGGCTTATGTGGTTCAATAATTAGAGGAATCAAAGGAGCTCTAATGTTCATAAACTCAACACACTTGTCCTTATTTTCATGATATCTTAGTGAAGGGGAGTCTAATGTCACTTCATCATCTTCATCTAAGGAAGTCACATCACTATTGCTTGAAAGACGTGTCAATGTTCTAATTTTTTTCCATCATGATATCTTCACTAGTAGGAGGGTTTTTTAGGAGAGCAACAAACTAGATATTTGTGGCATTCATTGTTTGGTTCTTCTAAAGTGTCTACTTCACAATCAAGGGAGTGATCAATGGTTGTATTTTCTTGCTTACCAATGATGACATTCTCTTGTTCAATAATGTTTTTCCTAGGGGAAGAGAGGAAAATAGGACTCTCACAAGTCTCATCAATTGGATCTTCTAACACAAAAGTATATTTTTCATAAATAGGAGAGATATTAGGAGAAGGAAAAATTTTACTATTATGATTTCCCATGATTTCATCCTTTTTTTCTAAGGTCCCATTCTCTTGTGCCATAGTATCTACCCTAGTAGGGGATATTTTAAGGTGTTCATCACATTCCATGGTTATATTTTGTAAAGTAGCTTCATCACAAATAGGGGAAGCCTCAAGAGAAGGACAACTATGAGTTTCATGATCACCAATGATTGGATTTTTTTGTTCAAATAGATATTCCCAAATGGTAGAGGCATTAGGAAAGGGAGAAACAAGATTCACATGACTTTCAATAAGTGTATCTTCTAACACCAAGCTATGTTCTTCATATGTAGAAGAGATATTAGGACAAGGATAAATTTGATTGTCATGGTTATCTACAACTACATCCCCATGTCCTATAATTTCTTTACAAATAGGAGAGGTACGATTGAAATATCTCTCAATCATTAGATCTCGCCTCCTCATAAATGTGATTTTCATGATTGTCTATGATTGTATCCTCTTTCACTAAAGCATTCTCACAAGTAGGGGAGGTTTTGGAAGATGAATGGAGACTAGGTAAAGTAGTGTCAATTATCTCATCATATTGTTTCATAATATCTTCCCAAGGTGGAGGGGGAGAAGGAAAAACAAGACTTTCATGATTCCCCATGATTGCATCTTCGTTCATCAAAATACCTTCATCACTAATAGGAGAGGTATTGGGAGAAGAACAACTATGATCTTCAAGGTTATCTATGCTTGTATCCTCTTCTATCACATCATTCCCACAAATAGGAGAGATAGGGAGGGGTGTATATTTAGGGAAAGTGTCAAAATATCCACTCTCTTGTACTAAGAGACTCTCATAACTAGGAAATGTATTGAATGAGTGACTAACATGCTTATTGACTAACTTTTTCTTTGAAAACATGGAAAAGATGGATATTAACATTTGTGACATGCAATGTAATGACCTAGAATGAAATGCAATTGTTAGATTCTAAGCAATGCAATTTATTGATTAAACAATGCAATAAGCTGAAAAAGGAAATGTTTTGATGCAATTTTGAACTTTTAACAATGAAATGAAATGAAGCAATTTAAGCTAAATGTAATGAAATTGATGAAACAAAAAATTAGGAAAATGAAATAGAAAGATAAAATGATGTAGATAAGGGGATTAAAATGTTCCAACAAACTTATACAACCAAAAAAAAGTTTCTTTTAACATCAAACAAATGGCCTTCCTTCACAAATCACCATAATTGTTTATAACCTTTCAAAAAGAATTTTTTGGACTTATCTTTTGACCCATACATGATCTAAAGAAAGGGAGACCCATTTAGGATACCCATTTGGCCATTCTTATGCATATTCAAAAATAAGGTAGGGTTGATTTATATAGAGGGGCTCAAAATTTGACTGTCCTACTTCTAAGAGGGATTTTTTGGACTGTTTCTCTACAAAATTAGAAATTTCTGGTGAAGAGATCCTTTTCCCATGTGAATGAATTGATCCCAAAACTTTTAAGGATATAGATTATTCAAAGAAAGAATTTTTCACCAATTTGTAGCATTTTCTCATGGAGAAAACTTGAGTTATGGCAAGTTTTGGCAAGTTTGAAACCCTAGGCAGGGTTTAGAATGGTTTTCACAAAAATGCTCATATATCTCTCAAAAATTCATGAATTCTACTCTAACAAAAAGAAAAATAAGGATAAGACACTCCTCTATAATATAAAATCACCGCTTTATCCATACAATGCACCCATAATTTGTACAATGTGACAAAAATCAAAAGAAGCAGGGAAAACATAGAAAAATAGATGTGCAAAAAAGAGCTTTCATTCCCAAAAATTCATTCCAACCTCTCCTTTCAAGATTAAAAATATGTTTACAACCATGTTATAACCATCTCCAACAATATTTGGTTTAGTTACATCAAATTACATTAGTTTTCAAAAATTTGCAAAGTTGCTTGACAACTTTTGAACAATGTTGACAACATTTGCATGTTTACTTAACCTTGCACCTAGAGACTCCATAATGACTCAAATTGACTCCAACTAACATGAAATGGTCTAGAAAGACCTTATTACATGAATTCAACTTTCACATGAAAAAAATCCAGAATTTTACTACCTAGAAACAAGGTACACTTGAAAGCCATGGTGCCCTACACCATAACAACACCAAACATAAGCTAACATTTGAGATTTTAATGTCCTAAAAATGCAGATCAGTAGTTAACAGTGACTCATTCACCAATAACTGCAAATGTGTCTTAGGTGTTTTTGGGATTTTTCTATGGATTCCAGAGTGGATTTTGATGCTTTTTCAATTTCTAGAAGCTTCAGATCATGCCTGATCAGGGACTTATTCACCAGTAAAGGTGAATGGATCTTGGTTAGGTATTTTTAAACTAATTTTGTAATGATTTTCAAGTTCTTAGTTATATCTTTCAGTTCCAAGTATGAAACAGTGAACTTCTGCTTCAACTTTTCCAAAAAATTAATGCAAAAATGCAATGGAAAGATGAAATAAAATACCTAATTTGAAATTTTATTTTATTTTTATTTTCAAATGCAATTGTATGATATCTAAACGAGATGAAAATGAGTGATTTTTTTTTGTAATTTTCAAATTTAAGAAGTACAAAACAATACAAATCTAAATCCTATATGATATGCAAGATTTCAATGCAAAAGAAGAAACCCCTAAATGAGATCTTAATTCAATGTAAATCTAAATGCAAATGAATTCAATATTTTAACTTAATATGTAATGAGAGACTCCAAAAATTAGAGAATTTTAATGTTGAATGAGTCGAGTTCTCCAAAAAATGAAAAGGTGAAAAATAGGGTAGACCCAAATGCATGAACAAGAGGATCTACCACTAATTTTTCTAAGACCTTGAACATCTCAATTATGTAAAATAAGATTCCAATAACAATAATAAATGCTACCTAACTATTATAGCAACTACGAGGGAAGTTTTTAGAGCATTAAAAGCTATGTACCTAGCTAGAAAGTTGTTTTTGAGCTACAAAGGATTCATTCACCTTCAATGGTGAATGTGTCTTTTTAGAGTTTTAGAAATATAATATCAGGATCCTGTTCCTTGATTTTTGCACTCCTGAAATCCCTGTTACCAAGTTTTGGAAGTTAGTATGCAATTCTATAGAGCTTTTTCTGTGATCTTGCAATGTAGATGAGAACTTTTGAAACTTTGACAATTTTGACAATCTTGCTCCAAATCTTGCTCCACTTGATCTTCAACCTATAAATCTACAACCACACTTTCAAGGGAAAAAAAAACTTGTTTATTTGTTAGTGAATGGGGGTTTTACTCAGTCAAACCACTTGTAGGTAATTAAAAAAATGATGAAATGAAGCATGAAGCATGAAACATGAAACATGTAGTTGATGTCACCTTGGATGTTGTCTTGTGAAACAAATCTACAAACTATCATGTAGTGGCCATGAAGAATGTAGATCTTGGATGTGAAATGATGGTTGTAAATGGATCCTCAATGCAAAATTAGCTATCTTAGCTCAACCACATGCATGCATGCATTAAACCTTTGACATGATGATATGATCTTGAATTCTTGCAATAAACTCTTGAAATCTTCCTTGAAATTCCTTATGAATTCTCTTGCAATTCTCTAATGCTTGATCACTTGAATGCTTGAATTTTTGAATGCTTGCTATCTTGTATTAGGAGAAATAATGTGAATTAACTAATTTATACTAAATTAGGAGATTAGACCTGAAATTCAAAGAATTAAGGCTGACACTAGATTTGGAAAGAAAGATAATTAAATTCCAGCCATAATGAAATTCAAAAAAGGGGGTCTCATTAGGGGAGGACCCATTTTCCACCTTGGGTGAATGTGTCCTGGATCAATTTTCCAGGACCTAACCCTGGGGGATTGAAAGAGGGTTAAAAATCCATTCCAGATCAGCTGAAAAAGAGGGGATCTTATTAAGGGAGGACCCATTTGTCATTAAGGGTGAATAGGTCCTAGCTCAACTTACCAGGACAAAACTTTACACATTGAAATAATTTGTTGATTAAATTATGATTGTCGGGATAGATCTCCAGGAGGTGTCAAAATTAAGGCCTAAATTTGAATCAAAAGGGGGTTGATAAATCCACATAACCAAAATTAATCAAGACCACCTAGACAAGTGTGAAAGTGCTTTAAAATAATTTTCAACACTTAAAAAGGTACGCATTATGTACATTTTGTTTAGAAAGGGGACCATAAGACTTAAATAAGCAAATACATCCTAGAAAAGTGTGAAATTGTGTTACAACACTTTACAACATTTTTGCAAAGGATCATTTAAGGCATTTTTTATTCAAATAAAAGTCCTAGAATAGTGTGAGTGTTTACAACACATTACAACACCACTCCAAGACATCATTAATTCAACTTTAATGTCAATTATCAAACCAAGTAAGGGAAAAGCCTTACTTTTAATGTTACTTGTTGGAAGTGGATTCACTCTAAGAGGGGGGGGGGTGAATTAGAGTGATACAAATTTTAACTCTTAAAGCACAACTTAAAATTTTTAACCTTTAACGCAATATGATAGATTTGTTTGAATCTTAACTCAATGCAACTTTGTTTGTGCAAGTGAAACTTGAATCTTGACTTCACATATAACACTTATTAAAAGCACTATAGGATATGTTTAACTGAGCTTTATAATGAACAATATTGATCTGATTTTTGTGCTTTTAAAAAAAAAACTTAAACAATTCAAAAAATATAACTTTGAAAACATTCACATGTGGAGTAAAAAATGCAGATTTCAATTTTCTCTATGAAAGACTTTTTGCATCAGATTTACACTCATTAAATTTGCATGACCAACTTAAACATTTTAAAGTATTAGAGCATTACATGAACAAATTTTACAAATTACTGAAAGAAAGGTTATGCAAGATAGGCACAAACCACACAAAAGAGAGACATAAAATTTTTCAGTGGAAAACCACATTGGTGTAGAAAATGACTCCAAAATGCCTTATAGGCTTAAATCCAAATTTTTACAATACTTTCTAAACACCAACTCAATGATAATGTGGAGCACCAACTCCAATAACAAATTGAAGCACCATTCAGATTAGAAGTACCAACTTCATAAAAATAAATAGTATTGCAACCTATTAGGACCTTATAACTGCAATGACTATCTTATTACAAAATCACAATAGGATACAAAATGATTTTCAATAATTCCCAACTCAAAATAATCTTTGTAATACAACCAGAGATGAAAAAAATATAAACCCTCTTCTCTTCTTTACAGAATGATATCACAATAATAAACATATATTCTATGTATTCTCTTTTTCCATCTCATCACCATGTCATATGTTTCTGCCAAGTATATATACAATGTTTACAAACATTATCCATCCTTGTCAAAAACCCATATTCAATAACCAGGGTTTATAAAATGGTAAGAACAATGATATTTTATCATGATACCCATCAAAGGTTTTAAAGAATAACTACAAAAAAACAATAATATGTCGATGAATGCCACTAAAAATGATAAAACCCTTGTGTAGACTCAAGTTAATGAAAATTGTGATTAACCTTTAACAAATTTCTGAACTTCAACAAAAACTTAACCATGGAATCAGTTACCTTTGAAGCCAACAAAAAACACTTTCAAACTGAAAACAAAATACTTGTCAAGGTGGCCAAAATGTTACCATCTAATTGTGCAAATTATTCATACGGTCTCACTTAAACTCTTCCAGACTTTGCTTGAAACTATATACCATAGTCCTAATATCCTCCATGGAAATAATGCTAGGGTTCAATGTGTTTACAAAATGAAACAAATCTTTGTTTTACCCTATTTCTTCCTTCTCATCAAAACCCCAAAACAAAAGGGTAAACCCACAATGTGGGTTACAATTTTTGAACGAAGAAAAATTAGAAATGCTCATCAAAAAATTTAAAATGGTTTACCCCTTCTAATGAAGGGGGTTCGAATGAACCACCCCCCTTCTAATGAACCCCCCCTTCTAATGAACCCTCCCCCCTTCTAATGAACCCCCCTCCCTTCTAATGAACCCCATTTTGCACCATATAAGGGGGGTTCTAATGAACCCCCTTTTTTCACCTTCCCCTCCACCATTTCAAAATTTATGCATTTTTTTGACTATCGAAGCTTGGGAAGGAGGTGCAAATGGAGTCAACTTGATAAACCAAGTTGGATAATTGTAGAGATTGAAACGAGCTTTCCAACAACTATAAATTTAATATATTTTGTTTTTATATTATATTTTATTTTTTAGTTTTACTGAACATAGGTTTTTCACTGAACATCAAGTTTAGTGAAAAATCATTGTGGAAAAATATTAAATTTGAGAAAAAAAATTTGAAAAATATATACGCCCTAGGTATTGGTGTCCTCATTCTAACAAAAAAAAAAAATTGAATTTCAATACATACCAAAAAAGTTATGCGTGCCGAAGTGCACCTATGTCTAAACTATAAATGTTTTGACTTCAAAACTTAATTAAAAAAAAAATATTCAACAAAATGTTATGAAACAAAATGAAACCAATAGATACCAGTGTTAGCAACCTAAATTAAAAAGAATCAAAATTTTATCCTTTGTAGAAAAAAAGTTATGCGTGTCGAAGTACACATCACTTTTAAAAAATGTTGTTTACTATTAAAAACTAGTTATCAAAGGAGACGCAAAAAAAAAACAATTTAATTCCAATTTTTTTTAAAAAATATATATTTAAAATCTACAGAAAAAATCTCACAAATCACTAGTTTACATCATTTTCAAATTCCTAATAGTTTACCTACTATAGGTGTCAGAAAGTGAAGTTTTTTTTGAAAATGTTGATTTCAGTGTCAAGTTTGGCCAAAAAGTGTAACCCATTATTGTGGGATGACCCAAAATGAATGAAATTTGAAATACATAAAACATATCACAATCATTTTGGAATCCATGTATAACAAACACAATGATGATGTATTAAATGAGTGGAAAATCATAAGCCACACATTCTGTTGAATTCATCATGTCAACACAACATGATGCTACCCATGTGTTCATTCAAAATACCATAATAATTGTTGCTGCTAACTCACATTCACGTGAGTTATCATTTTCCAATGTTGAATCAAATGAAATATGTGTATGCATACACCAACTATACACACAAAAGAATGAGCCAGATAATAATGTTAATGTTGCTAGCCTTAAGTGCTAAAAAAATGCAATTTAAAAACAAACAATAATATGAGCAATAGAAACCCAATATAACTCAAGAATTTGAATATTCCTTGGTCACTATCATGTGACTTCAAATAAAGTCAATCTCATTTCAAATAGAGGAGGCCCGAAACAATATTACTTGAACACTGTTTGTAGTCAAATAAACTCTTAGCCTAATAATAAATACTATAGTCAGCTTGAGTGCAAAGTGAATGCACTTTAAAACAAAAACAAATGTATTAATGCCAACCAAGGCATTTACCAAAAACTTAAATCACTAATAAACCATGTGCCAAGATATATGTAAATATGACATATGAAAGAAACTAAAATATTGAATCCATGTAAAATGTGAAGGCCCAAGTGTATGCCAAAATACAGTTTGTAAGAAATGATATGAAAATTCTAAGCAATACCATTGCTTATGAAGCTATATATAGTAGCAAACTCAAGAATACAAAACTGACTATGTATCAACCCTATATATGTCTGAATAGAATCAAGTAAGAATTGAAAAATCACCATGCCAAAAATGATTCCAATCAAATTCAGTATCAAAATGATATAATGATCAAACATGCAAAATGATATCACTTGAAATCCAATACCAAAACCCAACACTTGTATAAGCAAGATAACCTTTATCTACACATGAAGCTCAACCTTATTTGTACCCCAAGATATAACAAATCTGAATATATACCAAAGCCATAATTCTATCCAATACCAAAGTGCCACCATGAGTCATAATACCAAAGTGCCAGAACTAAACCAATAAACATTCCTAGACCAAAGAGCCATATTATCAGTTTTGACATCAAGGAAAAATATGCACAAAGAGAAAGTCAACAAACTCCCTCTTTGTCCTTGATGGCAAAAATTCTAAGCCATCTGAAACAAATCACATCTAAATGAAGGGCCAATCAAATCACATTAATGCCAAACCAAAGATAACTCATGTTTCTCCCCCTTTTTTGTCTAAGGACAAAGAAAGACACCTATAAAATGTCATGAAATAAAACAACCAATCAAAAAATAGTTGTAGAAATAATGCTCACCAAGTAACTTTGATCCCCATAAACCATAGCACTAACATGTCACTGAGCCATGCACATAACCTACCCAATAATATCGAGAAAATTAGTAGAAGTAAGATTAAGAATGAAAAAATCTAAGATAAAGTCATAATATGCACTGTCATTGATGGACCAAATGAACTCTTCCACTCTACTTCCACTAACCAAGCAATCTATCAAAAACTCAAATCAAAGTTAACTATCCTTAAAACACTGTTTCAACTTTCCCTTTTTCAGAGAGACATTACTTGCTCCCATATTTATAAGAAAACAACATTGCTACAAGTATCTCCTTATATTAATTACATTGATAAATAGAATATCATTGCATGCACAACAAACAAAGACCTTGTCAATACTTAAGGACAAATTGCAACATGAAGCTCCCCCTGATTCTTTGCAAATCAAATTCCAAAAGAGGGAATTGTCAAAGTAAGAATGTTGTAGAACTGTGTTACCATGATACTGCAACATTATTCTTCACCTTATGATCCATGACATTGCTAAATGTTCTCTATCCAAACACAGCACAAAACATCAATTGCTAATCCACCAAAAATTTTAGGTACTGTTATTGATATTGTCAAGATACAGTATCACAAATAAATTCAGTTTGGATTTTATTACTATTCATACTATACTCGTTGTCCACCATAGAAGAGTATGTTCTTTTAACAAAAACACCTATTTATAGCACTATCAATAGAGAACAAACACTAATAATGATTGGATGGTCTATCCATCAATTTCGTACAAACAAATTCATGTTGTTTTTTAATTCTCTATTCATAGTAACACTTGTTATAATGAACCAACAAAGTACCATCACATGTAAGCTAAACAACATGAACTGCCAAGTTATGCCAAATCAGCTATAAAAACTACCATCATATATACTATACTTCCAACATACAAAAAAACTATTATAGATGGGCAATATTCATTGAGCTATGAGATTTTGTCACATTATCATTTGCATACTCACTATCAGAACACTAGTATTTCTTCCATACTCCTGCAAATACCTTACATCTGTAACAAAAAAACAAAAAAATACCACTTGTAAACTGAGACTGATATTAAACAATTGCCTACTTATTTCTGACCTATGTCCAAGCAACAAATTTTTCTTTTTCTGATGTTGTCTTTTCTTAAGTAACCATCTCATAAACCTAAAACAATTTCACTTTCCAATTTGAACATTAGATAAGTGCTATATCAAACCAAATGAAACTAAATGTTGAACCAATGCTTAAGAAAAAAAATGGTGCAAATAGATAAAAAAGACTCTCCCTCATACCATGCATATTTTTAAAAATATTTAGAAAAAAATGTTTTGAAACCCTGTTCCACATTGCTTCATGAAGAAGACAAAATTGCATGGGTTAAAAATTATAATCTTTCTTCTCCATCTCCTCGGACATAAAATCCTCATATCACAAAGCCTTCCTTTTTATGACTGGTATCAATTCTCTATTCATTCTCAAGAAAAAACTTGTTGCCATAACTAAGATTATGTTAACACACAATCCTTCATGTAATCAAAATTTGCAAACTATTCCAAAACACCAACTAAACTACAAAGATTTGATTGCAGTTTATATTTTTAGGGATGTAAGATAAAACTTTAAATCACACCCTACAATCACAAAGATTGATTAGTGAAAATAAATAGGAGGAAGATCATAGAGACTCCTCCACAACTGATTAAAAACTTTCACACTAGTCACTTCATAGATATTTCCTTGTGTCCTTGAACCAATTATAACTATTTATCCTGATTTCCTTTTAATTTGACACCCACAATCATAAAAAAGAATACATAAATCCTAGTCACATATTTGTGTCAAACTTAACAGATTGTGTTTTAAACCTGCTGGAAAATAAACATCTGGCAAGAAAATGTTGTTACCAAAAACCATTGTTCCTTTTTCCATAAGTTATATGTAATCATCGTTACCAAACCATACTAAACCAAAATCACCAAATTCAAGTTCAGTAAAAATACTTATGTCCCATATCATATGATGAGAACAACCACAATCTAAGATCCATGTATTTTCAACTTTTTAACATGTAATTCAATTTGACTAAAGATACCTCTCAGTTCTACATTGCTCTTTTTTAGGTATCCAAATCAACTTAAATTTGTTTTGCATAGTTGTCTTAGAAATACTATTTTTCTTCTTGGAGGAAGCTTGTCTATATCTGCCACATTTAGCTTTTATATTTACATCTAGAAAATCACTTGAATTACTCATATAACCAAGACCTAACTTGTCTTCATAAGAACTTTGTTTATTTACGAGACCTATAAAATTTTCAAATTACTTTCTAATATTGTTGATTTTAGTTTCTAAGATACAAAAATTTTCTTCCTTTGATTCCAATTGCATCCTTGTAACCTTAAGAATTTCAACTTGATGTCTTAAATTAGTAATTTATTTTTCAGTGATTATAATCTTACCTAGTAGATTCCCAGTATCTTGCTCAACCTGAATTTTCTGGTATACTAAGTTCTTCAAATTTTGAAAATTACTAAGAGCAATTTTTAGTTCATTCTCAAAACCATTCAATTATTTATTAGAAGCAGAAGTCTCTACAAGTCCATTTTCTTGTAGTTCCATTTTATTCATTGTGGCCATAAATACAGTTTCACCTTTTAGATCCACTTTGTTATTTTCTAAAATAGACTGATTATCTGGTTCTTTAATTGAAACCTCTTGTGAATCAAATTCAACCATGAATAAAGTTTCATCTTCATAACAAAGTGAGTCATATGTCTCAACATCCAAGTCTTCTTTGGTAAAGAGACTCTTTTTATTTTTGAAGTTAAACTTCTTTTTAGGTTCAAACACCTTTTTCTTAAATTATTTTTCTACTTTCTCATTATCATTTGCTTGATCTGGTTAAGGAAATTTAGTTGCAAAGTGACCAACTTTGCCACAATTAAAACATTTGAAAGGAATTTTTCCTTTATATTTCTTTTTCAACTTTCTTACCAAAAGAGCTTTTAAGGTATCAGACAATTTTGATTCACTGTCTAAGTCTTCTTTCTTTTCTACTGTAAAAGTAGTCTCTTTAGAGGTTGAAGCAGAGTTTCATATCCTCATTTCATGGGCTGTTAATATTCCTTGTAAATTGTCCAAGGTAAGTGAATCAAAACACTTCTTTTCTTCAAGAGTAGAAACTTTAGACTCAAATTTAGGATGCAAGGTTCTAATTACTTTTTGAACAACACCAGACTCTACAATTGTTTCACGTAGACCTCTTCTTGCATTGACAACTTCATCTATCCTTAAGAAATAATTAGCATTCTTTTCATCATCCTTCATTCTCATTTCCCGAAATTGACTCTTGAGAGTAAATATTTTAGATTGCTTAACTTTTTCATTTCCTTGATAAATGTTTTCAAGCTTTTCCCAAATGTCGTATGCAAATTTACAATGTATGACTTTGACAAATGCATCTTTTTTCAAACCACACAAAAATGCATGTTTAGCTCTTGCACTCATTTCATATTTTCTTTTCTCATCATGATCTGTAGGTATGACATTAGGTACAACATATTTACTGCACATTAAGTTCCAAACATCAAGATCTAGAGAAATCATATATATTTCCATTCCGATTTTCTAGAACACATAATCAATGCCATCAAAAAGAGGAGCTCTTGTAATAGATGAACCTTCAGGTGCATGTGCCATAATGACAAAATTCCAAGAACATAATCAATCCTAGGTGATAAAACCTAATGCAGGAACCTACGCTCTAATACCACTTGTTGGAAGTGGATTCACTCTGAGAGGGGGGGTAAATCAGAGTGATACAAATTTTAACTCTTAAAGAACAACTTAAACTTCTTAACCTTTAACACAATATGACATATTTTGTTTGAATCTTAACTCAATGCAACTTTGTTTGTGCAAGTGAAACTTGAACCTTGACTTCACATATAACACTTATTAAAAGCACTATATGATATGTTCAATTGAACTTTACGAACAATCTTGTTGTGCTTTTTGTGATTTTAAAAACAAAACTTAAAGGTCACTCCACAAAATATAACTTTGTAAACATTCACATATGGAGTACAAAATACATATTTCAATTTCCTCTATGAAAGAATTTTTGAAAGAATTTTTGCATCAAATTTACAAACATTAAATTTGCATGACCAACTTGAACATTTTAAGTATCGAGCATTGCATGAAAATTTTTACAAATGACTGAAAAGAAAGGTTAATGCAAGATAGGCACAAAACCACACACAAAGAGAGACACAAGAATTTTTTTTTGAGTGGAAAACCTCTTGGGGTAGAAAAACCACTCCAAAATGCCCACGTAGGCTTAAAATCCAAAAATGTTCTGATACTTTCTAAACATACCAACTCAATGATAATGTGGAGCACCAACTCCAATAACAATGTGAGCACCAACTCTCTAATAACAATGAAGCCCCCACTTGCTTCATAGTAGAGAAACACCAACTTCATCCAAAACAAATAGTCTTGCAACCTATTAAGGATCTTATAACTGCAATGACTATGCAGAGTCACAAAATCACAATAGGATACAAAATGATTTTTTTCAATAATGCCCAACTCAAAATAATCTCTGTAATACAACCAGAGATGAAAACAATATAAAATCTCTTCTCTTCTTTACATAATGATATCACAATAATATACAATACTCTGTTCAGACTATGTCTTCTCTCTTTCCATCTCATCCCCATGTTATATGTTTCTGCCAAGTATATATATAATTTTTACAAATAGTTATCCATCCTTATCAAAAACCTGTATTCAATAACCAGGGTTTATAAACTGGTAAGAACAATAATATTTTATCATGATACCCTTCAAGGGGTTTTTAAAGAATAACTATAGAAAAACAATAATATATCAATGAATGCCACTGAAAATGATAAAACCCTTGAGTAGAATCAAGTTAATGAAAACTGTGATTAACCTTTAACAAATTTCTAAAATTTAACAAAAAAATTAACCATGAAATCAGTTACCTTTGAAGCCAACAAAAAACACTTTCAAACTAAAAACAAAATACATGTTAGGGTGGCCAAAATGTTACCATCTAACTGTGCAAATTCTTCATAACAGTCTCACTTAAACTCTTCTAGCTTTCAGCTTGAAAACCAATTGTATACCATAGTCTAATTTCCTCCATGGCGGCACTGCTAGGGTTCACTGTGTTTACAAAATGAAACAAATCTTTTGTTTACGGTCTATTTCTTCCTTCTAATCAAAACCCCAAAACAAAATGAATGAAAATTGAAATCCATAAAAGATATCACAATCATTTTGGAATCCATGTATAACCAACACAATGATGCATTCAATGAGTTCCAAATCATAAGTCACACATTTTTTCCAAGTCATCGTGTCAACACAACATGCCACTGCCCATGTGAATTCAAGATACCATAATAATTGTCGCTGCCAACTTACATTCACATGAGTTATCATTTTCCAATGTTGAGTCAAATGAAATATGTCTATGCATACACCAACTATACACACAAAAGAATGAGCCTGATAATAATGTGAATGTTGTCAGCCTTAAGTGCTAAAAAAATGCACTTTAAAAACAAATAGTAATATGAGCAATAGAAACCCGATACAACTCAAGAATTTTAATATTCCTTGGTCATTGCCATGTGACTTCAAATAAAGCCAATCTCATGTCAAATAGAGGAGGCTTGAAATAGTATTACTTGAACACTATTTGTCAAATAAACTCTTAGCCCAATAATAAATACTATAGTCGGCTTGAGTGCAAAGTGAATGCACTTTAAAACTAAAACAAATGCCTTAATGCCGACCAAGGAATTTTCCAAAAACTCAAATCACTAATAAACCATGTGCCAAGATA
>VDFB02133521.1:0-12826 GCA_007258455.2 Sequoia sempervirens | reverse complement strand
TTGGATAGATAAAAGCTAGTTAGTCGTAGTTGAGATCTTCAGAAACCAGAGAAAAAGCTTAGCTACGGCGCATTTGTGTTTGTGCACCCTTGTGTCCTGCCGCTGAAGCATAAAAAGATAGGAACTTTAGTTAACATTTCCCTTTCCTACGCATTGCTCCCAGTAGAGAGGGACTTCTCCTCTTTAAATAACGAAGAAGTGTTGCAAAACATTTGAAATAGTTGAACGTTTACAATCAGCACTCCAGAGGTGCTAATTTAAACGCCAACAGTTTTCTAGCGCCCACTGTGGGGCAACGAGGCATCAAACTTCAAGAAAAGCTTAAACGCTTTTATGTCACGAGAATGACTATCTGGCGTCCTTGGGCCCCAGTAGAGCAACCTGATCTTGTTCCAGCAACTCTCCAAACTGTGATCTTATATTACATCGGCGGGAGCAATCTGATATCGCCAAGAAATTTTGATCTCTATCTTCTCGAAGAATACATCAATAAATGTTGAGATGTTCCATTAATTGACGAAGAAAAGAAAAGGCCGATCTAGCACCGAGAGACTTCAAGATTACTACCCACACTGGCGGGGCGAAACATCCCGCCACTAAGTATATATACAAGAAGGAGGACCAATCCTCTTTTTCAAGAAGAAGTCGGAGAAGCATCCGACACAGAGCAGATCTTTCAAGAGGTTCGAGAGCAATTCCTAGAAGAACCACAGCAAGAACCTCCTGCTCAGGCAATGGCCGATAATGTTAACATTCATAACGGCAATGGCCGTAATAACGGCAACAACAACAATGGCAACAATGGCAACGGTAACTACATCAACAATCTTTTCGGCAATGGCCGAAATGCAAGAGTTGTTGCCAGACGTGCTGCCCCACTTCCATGGGGTAATAACATAGGCCCATTGGCATTGCAAGGAAACCATGAACTTCCCAAGGGATCACGGAAGCATTTCCCAAGATTCTATGGCGACGGGACTAGACATCCTGACGAACATCTCTCAGCATTCACAGCGGCCTGTTCCGTTCTGTCTGTGCCACACGAAGATATCGCCGTTCGACTCTTTGTCGAAACTCTTGAAGCAAATGCAGCCGACTGGTTCAATCATTTGCAACCAGGAATTATCACCAACTGGGAGGACATGAGCGAAAAGTTCTTGGCCAGATTCAGACCTGCTGAAGACAGTCATCAACTATTTGCCCGTTTATCTAACTCAAAGATGGAGTCCACAGAACCGATGAGGGAATTCGTAGCAAGGTTTAACCGTCTTGTTACACGACTTTCCCACTCAATGAATCCATCCGACGAGATCCTGATGAGCAGCTTCATTAACGCCCTACCCTCAGAGATAGCCTTTTTCATAAAAGGCAGTCATGAAGAAGACTTGCTGGTAGCTCAAGAGAAGGCTATCGAACTTGAGGATCACATGATCACTACAGGAAAGATGAAGAATGATGCCATCAGACCGCTGGTCCAAGCATCAGCAGATCCATTGCTACAGAAGGTAGCAAACGAGGTGACCATCCTCAAAAGACAGTCACCCAACCAAGGGCAGCAATCAATGCCCACACCACCACCATATCAACAACAGCAGCAGTACCAGCCTCAACAGCCTTATCAGCCCAAGAAGAATAATTTCCAACCATTCAACAGCTTCAAGCCGAAGTTCTCAGGACCGCCTAGACAAGCAGAACCTGAGAAATCCAATGTGTTCTGTTGTTTTCATGATTCAGATGAACACACTGGATCTTCATGCCCTGAGAATAAGAGAATGAACCAGATAATGGGATATGCCGGAGATGCAGTTCCAAGCTCAAACGTAGTACCTTCAAATTCAAACGTTGCTCCACCTCAAATGGACAATTTCGATGGCGACTCCGCAACGGGATACTTTCATAGTGAACCCGAAAATCAAGAAGAAGAAGACTATCGTCAATACAATCTTGCTGTCAATCACGAGAACCTGTCAACACCTGTGTTTACACGTGCTCAACATTTTAAAGCACAGAAAGAGGAAGACGAAAGACGACAGTCCAATGAAAAGGGAAAATAAGCTTCCACTTCTAATCCCAAGTCTACACATGAGTTCGTCACACCAGTTTCTCAAGATCCGTCCCAGACGAATTTTGACATAGTGACATCCATGATGAAGACGAAGGTACAAATTTCACAGCTGGAGTATCTCCAAGATCATCCCGATCAAATGGATCGGATTCTCAAGGTAATTCAGAAGCCAATCATCATGCAGCCCACATTGCTAGCATCTTCCGTACCAGCGGGAGAAAAGCCAAAACCTTTTTACATATCTTTGTATATGGGAGGATATAAGCTTAGCAATTGTATAATTGATTCAGGGGCATCTGACAATGTCATGCCTTTACAAATCATGAAAGCTTTAGGACTATCATGTACGGAAACTAAAGAAAAGTGTTATTCACTTGAATCAAAACCCGTGCCATTGGTGGGTCAGCTGAAGGATGCTCAAGTAAGATTAGCATCCTGCCCAGAAAAGAAAATCATGATGACCATTCTCATAGCTGATATCCCAATCAGTTATGGAATGCTCCTGAGTAGAAGCTTCTGCAAGGATCTCGGAGGCGAGATTCAACTGGATTGGTCGTACGCGACAATCCCATTGAAGAAGGGCACCTTTAAGTTGGAACCTGAGGCTAAGTCAACATTCACGGTGGTGAAATCTCAAGACCCACAAGCACAAGTGCTACATCAAAGCACGGGTCCTGGCACGTATGCCATGCTGTCAGAAGTAACTGAAGAAGATGAAGGTTTTGCACTTACCACACAAACATTGAATGAAGATTCAAGAATGTGGAATATGCAATTCGACGGCAGTTGCTCAACAGCAGGTTCGGGAGCAGGAGTTGTCATTACCTCTCCCGAAGGAACACTGTACCCATTTGCTTATCGCTTGCAGTTTGATAACACAAACAATACTGCGGAATATGAGGCGCTCATACTTGGCCTCAAAAATGCAAGAGATATGGGTATAAAATACCTTCAAGTTGAAGGCGATGCAGAGCTGATCGTTCAACAGGTCAGAGGAATGTATCAAGTAAGGAGAAGCCGCCTTTTTTCTTACCGACAAAGGGTGTGGAATGCGATCGATTGGTTCGAAGCATTCAACATCAAATACATACCACGTGAGCAGAATAGCAAAGCAGATTCCCTTGCGGTATCAGTAGCTCTTTACATGCCCCATTCTAATTTTCGTCAGAATATCTTTGCTGTCGAGCTCATTTACAGGCCAGCCATCCCCGACAACTGCGACAATTGGCAGGTCTTTACTAATGACGATGATATTCAAGAGTTCCTCTGCATGGAGGACAATTATCAAGAATTATTCTTTGAAGGTAGTGCTTCTCCCTCCAGAGAATATATGGCAGAAGATAAAGAAGTCACAGAATCTGGTGTCATCCAACTAAAAGGAAATAATATCCCCAAAGGTCTAGTATCCTTGGAGGATATATTTGATAGACACGACAGACATGTTCAAGACCAAAGGAATTCTAACGACAAGACGTCAGCCGACTACCGACAAGTCAACATTGGTACGGGAGATAAGCCTCGGCTCGTCAACCTAGGCAAGTGTTGTACGACAGAAGAAAGTGACAATTTCATCTCTTTATTCAAGCAATACCGAGACGTCTTTGCATGGTCCTATGAAGACCTGAAAGCATTCAAGCCAAAGGAATTGTCTCATACAATTCCACTTAAGTCTGACATCAAGCCTTTCAAGCAGAAGCAGAGACACTACAACCCGCGCGTCCAAGATACAATCTACGCGGAGGTGAAAAATATGGTGGATGCCAAGATCATATACCCGATCCACTACTCCACCTGGGTGTCCAATATCGTCCCTGTACGCAAGAAGAGCGGAGAAATCCGGATTTGTGTGGACTTCAGAAACCTGAACCAGTCATCACTAAAGGATAATTATCCTTTGCCCATCATGGAACACACATTGCAAACAGTAACCGGTTCGGAGATGCTGTCATTACTTGACGGATTTTCGGGATATAACCAGATTGCAGTAGCTGAAGAAGATCAACTCAAGACAGCGTTCACCACTCCATGGGGAACATTCGCCTACGAGAGGATGCCCTTCGGCCTCATCAACGCCGATGCTACTTTTCAGCGAGCCATGGACTTGGCTTTTGGCGACTTAAAGGACAAATTGATAGTCGTCTATCTTGACGACCTCACCGCTTTCTCAAAGAAGCGGCAAGATCATTTTCAACACTTAGTGAAAGTGTTGGAGAGATGCAGGCACCATCACATATCACTGAATCCGAAGAAGTCTATCTTCGCGGTGACAGAAGGCAAATTGCTTGGTCACATCGTCTCTAAAGAAGGGACTAGGATAGACCCTAATCGGGTTGATGCAATCAAGGACCTGACTCTCCCTACCAATAAAACTGGGGTACATTCTTTCTTCGGCAAAGTCAACTTTATACGGAGATTTGTACCAGACTTCTCGGAGCTGACCAAGGATATCTCAGCAATGATGAAGAAAACGACCGCTTTCAAGTGGACCGATGAAGGAAGGAAGGCGTTCGAGAAAATAAAAGAGGCCATCAGTAAAGCGCCAGTGTTGGTTCGACCTGATTTCAATAAAGAATTCATTCTTTATTGTTACGCGTCGGAACATACTCTCTCCGCCATACTGACTCAGAAGTTGAATGAAGAGACTGAGTCACCTATCGCTTTCATGAGCAGCAGCTTCAAGGATAGCGAATCTCGGTACTCCCAAATAGAGAAAAACGCATATGCAGTTGTGAGGGCTGTTAAGAATTTCAGATTCTACATCCTAAACTCTCACACCACTGTGTATGTTACAGACCCCGCGGTCAAGAGCGTCCTTACTCAACAAGAAATGGGTACCAAAAGAGGCAACTGGATTGCAAGAGTCCAAGAATACGACCTGGATATCAAGCCTACCAAGCTCGTTCGTGGGAGAGGTCTATGTCAACTCCTGGCAGAAGATGGTGATTTAAAGCACCAGGCTGAAGATGGAATCTTAGGAACAGAAATGGAAGAAGATCTCCCAATGGTCTTATTAGTTGAATCTGCTCAAGATTGGTACACAGAATTGTGGTACTACCTAACCTACGGGGAATGTCCGACACACTTGGACAAGCAGCAGAGAAGAACTTTGAAATTACAAGCACAAGGTTATGTGCTTGGAGGAAATGTTCTATACAAGCGTGGGCTTGATGGAACGTTCCTACTATGCGTCACCAAAGATCAGCAAAGACGATTGATGGAAGCATTCCACAATCAAGCATGCAGAGGTCACTTCTCATCAAGGGTTACCGCATTCAAGATTTTGCGGGCATCATTCTTTTGGCCGACTTTGTTCTGCGACGCATATGACTGGGTGCACAGATGCACGTTGTGCCAACAATTTGTTGGTAAACTTAAGCTGTCAAACCTTCCACTCAGGACGGTGGTGATAGATGCTCCATTCCAGCAATGGGGCATAGACTTTGTGGGACCTATCAACCCTCATTCCAGCAAAGGACATGTCTACGTCCTCACAGCGACAGACTATTTCACTAAGTGGGTTGAGGCAATTCCTGTAAAGCAGGCTACTTCCGAGGTGGTATGTAACTTCCTCAAAGAGAACATCATTACACGCTTCGGAGTACCCAAAAAGATCGTGACTGACAATGCTACAAGCTTCTCGTCAGAGGAATTGATAGAATTTTGTTTTGACTACGGCATCACCTTGTCCCATTCCTCAGATTACTATCCACAAGGTAATGGACAAGCCGAATCGTCAAATAAGAACATAGTCACAATAGTGCGCAAGATGGTTGATTCCAATCAACGGGCTTGGCACACGAAATTGTATGATGCTCTTTGGGCTGATAGAATCACGCCTAAGAGAGCTATCGGCACTTCACCTTTCATAATCCTATATGGCACTGAAGCTGCGTTACCCATCACTCTAGAGTTGTCCGCTTTGCAGCTGGCATCCACAATAGAAGATGAGGAATTCAAAGATCCTATTGAGAAACGTATCTTATGCCTGATGAAACTTCAAGAAGAAAGGGTGGAGATAGTTGATAAGATCACTCAACATCAAGAGCGAGTGAAGAAGATCTTCGACAAGAAGGCTCGGAAACGAGACTTTGAGATTGGAGATAAAGTCCTATTATGGGACAAGAGACACGAACCAAAGGGAATGCACGGAACATTCGACTCCCTTTGGCTGGGGCCGTTCCTGATTCATAATATTGCAGGAGAGAATTCCTATATTCTCTCACATTCAGACGGGAAGCTTTTCCCACTGCCTTACAACGGGCAGTACTTGAAGCATTTCATCCCTTCGGGGATGGGGTGAGTATATATTGTAAATACTTTTCCTTGCTTTAACGTTATGTTGTTATGTTTTTCCCCGTTCATTGAAGTATTGTCGTGTTTTAGGTGATTTCTTAGATGTTTTGTCGTAGGTGAATAAATTGGGGAACCCAATAAATAAGGTGAACTCTATTTTTAGGTATGTATGGAACCAAAGTCCTGACTCCGTTACCCAATTGATTATATATACTGGTCTATGAAACTTGAGATTCTGCTCTCCTATGCCGAGGGTATCCAACATGGTCACCGACGAGCTTCCATCAAGCAGGCTCCAAAATTAATTTTCGCATTCCCGTATAAAATTGAGCTAAATCTTGTTAAAATGCCATGTTAAGCCTTTTAGGTCAAAACCAATCATAGAATCTTGGTGGGTTTCAAAGAACACACGGCAAAATTCTCAAAATTCTTGAAAATTAGGTTTTTCACTTCCCTATTTCTAGTGGGAAACCCTAAAAAAATTGTGGACCTTTAAAATGATTGAAAATGATTTTGATAGGATTAAAAGACTTCACGATCACATTGGTCAAGTCAGAATCATCAAAAGACAGGTTTTACTCTGGTGGGTCTATTTCTATTTTTCAGGAACAAAGTTAGAACCTCTGCAGCCATTAATGGCAGATTGGCCAGTACCAGGTGTTGAAAGCTAAGCTTCAAAAGCTTCAACAACGCAACCATGGCGGAAAAGGTCAAAAATGATGCTGTTTGATGAAGGAGATTCCTAAAAGTGGAAAAGGTCAAAATTTGACTAACTCTGGAAACATTACGAAGGAGAGAACTCAAAATGCTGAAAGAGCCTTTTTCAAGCAGGGGCGCCCATGATCTTTGAGGGTCAAATGCAGTCAGTAAGATCATCCAAAGCAGTCATTCTCAACGTTTGATTGCTGACTCAACAGTGAAACAAACATCCAGATCATCCGATGAATAGATCACTAGCAACTGCTGACGAAGCAAAAAGAGGCAGTTGAGGAAATATCAGAAAACCACAGTTAACGGCGAAGTTCTAAGGAAAAAGAGCCTTTCCAAAAGAAAGGCGCCCTTCTTTCTTGACAAGCAGATGTTGATAAATGACAAAAGGTTTCCCAGGATAACTTTCTCAGCCCAAGTAGATCTCGGAAACGCAACTGCAAGCACCGACATCTGACGAAGCATTCAACGGATAACCCAGATCAAAGTAGACAACTTTTCAGATGAAGATGATCAGGCCAAAAGGTAAAAGCGCCCTTTTCAAGGAGGGGCGCCCTTGAATAAAGGAACCCTAAAATAAGATCCAGGTTTTCTGAAGTCAGTCATTCGTGACAGAACAGAGCTGGGTACCTGATGAGATATCAAGTGAAATCATCTGACTCTCCGATCAATCAGAAATCCAGATCAAAGCACGAGAGGTCATTTCAAAAGGCTGAAGAACAAAGTTTGAAAATTCACCAAGGCATAAGCAAAAGAGCCTTTTCTTGGAAAAGGCGCCCTTTCTTTTGAAGCCCTAAACTCAGCTTTTTACCATCATGCCTCCCAGGCACTTCTCTTCAGGTCAAATCCAGCTCAGTAGTGAAGGTGTCAGCATCATCTCAGGATCAACAGATCAAGCCAGATTCAGGATCAAACTGAGGTTGTTCAAGAGAGAAAATAATAAAGAACTTGCAAAAATCAAAAGGGACGCCTTGAAGAAGTCAAAGGTCAAGTTGTTGACTAAAGTCAAGATATTTTGAGCAAAACTTAGCTAAAACACTCCACGATCAGTGGAAATCACCTTTTTGAACTTTAGATCAAGCCAAAATCACTTTTGATCGTGAGTTAGGTCCCCAAACTTGTGGATCTAAGGCTTGAGTCTATGTAATCAAGGTATAGGCATCCCACTTCATTATTTCATTGCAGGTTGATGATCAAGAACAGCCATAAGCTCTCAAGGACGCCATTTACAGATCTGGCCAAGGTTTTCATCTGTTTTTCGATATTTCTTGCAGATCTGAAGTAGAAGAAGATTGCTAATCTGAGGTTGGATTCAGAGACGGATTTTCTCAGAGAGTCAGATAAAAACTTCCAATCCATCTTCTGTCTACTTCCTCTCTTCTTGTCTTAGGTTTTCTTGCACATTTCAAAAAGGTGTATGTGCTACATCATCGTGATCAATCAGATCCAAAGTATAATTCTCTGCAGAAACCTATCTCACAAATTTCCAAAATCAAAGATAATTTAGTCACTCTCTATTTTTGGGGGTTTTTCCAGTGTTTCTGTAATCAAATTGGGAGGAACTCCGGGCTCGCTTCGAAGACGGGCTAACGCAATAAAACCCATGTACTGCATTTTTCTTTAAAAATACTTCTACAGGTTTCTATTTTCTGTGGTTTTTCTGGGAGTTGTCTCAACATCACTGCTTATACCAATGTGCGAAGTTCTTCATGGTAATGACACCTAAGGCCCTTAATTCCAATTGAATAACTAGATTCCTTTAGAATTACAACTCTCCAAATCCAGATCTGCATTCACATTGTTGAGAGCAAACTACATCATCAAGAATCATGGATCTTTATCTTGAAAGAATACATCCCCTACTGAGAGCCGCAGCAATTACTCTGGACTAAGAAGAAAGAAAGGTTGATCTTGTAGAAAAAAGGCCAATATTACCACCTCCCGCGTGGCAGTAAGCACCTTGGCTTACCAACTGCGAAGAGGTCATTCCAAGCACGGAGCCGCCAAAGTTACCAAGAGAAATAGCTTGCACAAGAAGAGATGTCGTGTCATCAAAGCATTGACTATCCAGAAACAGAAGAAGTCAACACATGGATCAAGGAGTTGTTGACCAGAAATGGTGAAGTGTGAAAAGACACCGAAGAAGGACGTCCTACCTTCCAATTGGCATTTATGATACTTGAAGTTGACTTGATGCCTCATTCCAAGTCAACTCAAGAAGGCATTAAATGTAGTTGGAGTTAACTTGATGTCCCTTTCTAAGTTAACTCCATATCCCTTAAATCATGCATTGTCAGATCCCACTAATTAAGGATGTCTAATTGGCTTCCATGATTTGTGGATCTTAGATCTCCACTAAATGTGGATGTCTATTCTGGAGGGATGATACTTTAAGCATTAAAGTTCAATCTTTTGTTTACATTTCTCACCAATCAAGTAGTTTCACTTGACTCTTTATTTTACTTCTCGCCAATCAAGAAGTTTCCAAATTAACTCCGCTTGTTCCCCCTTTTTAGGAATAAATCTTAAGCAATTGATCGGGCAAGAACTCATTGTTAACTCAAGGAGATTTTGGGGTCAGCTCCACTCCTTTGAGTTCTATAAATAAGAGCCCTTGGGCTCATTATTTGTTTAACTTTTACTTGCTATGCAAAATTGCTGGGCCATTGTTGCCAACAGCTTTGAAAGCGGATACTTGTTCACTCTTGCATGAGAGTTCGTTGGTTGATTGTAACTGTGCATGATTTCGTGCCTTTGCCTTCCCAACTTTTGTAATTCGTTGATGAAGCATTGAAGAAGAATATCAGAAGGCGCTTGCATTTTGATCATCTTATTTGAGTTATGTCTATGTCTTGTATCTAAATAGCTTGTTGTTTCATTTCCCTCCTCGGATAGGAGCCCCTCCTCCTTGGATATTTGTTATTGACGGTTATCATTTGATGTTGTTCAATGTATTGACTTTCAAGCTATACTTCGGATAGGAGTCCCTCCTCCTTAGCAAGCTAGTCAGCCAAGGCATCCTAAATTTTGTTGTTTCTCGTGAACTATTTCCTAGCCCATACCTCGGATAGGAGTCCCTCCTCCTTGGCAGGTCTCAGATCTAGTTTACCGTATAGAGTGTTTGCTTGTACCAACCTTATCCCGGTGTATACCCGAGAGTTCAGAGCCTCGGTCATATTCTCAGGAGACAGCGAATTCAGGTGATCCAACCATCCCATTCTCGCTCCTTTACCCTCATGCTCTGTTTACCTTGAAGGTATTGGATAGATAAAAGCTAGTTAGTCGTAGTTGAGATCTGCAAAAACCAGAGAAAAAGCTTAGCTACGGTGCATTTGTGTTTGTGCACCCTTGTGTCCTGCCGCTGAAGCATAAAAAGATAGGAACTTTAGTTAACATTTCCCTTTCCTACGCATTGCTCCCAGCAGAGAGGGACTTCTCCTCTTTAAATAACGAAGAAGTGTTGCAAAACATTTGAAATAGCTGAACGTTTACAATCAGCACTCCAGAGGTGCTAATTTAAACGCCAACACTCATCTTTGAAAAAAAATCATAAAAATATTTAAAAACATTGCATATATCAAAAAGGTTATATTGAAGAGCATCAAGTTCATCCCTTATAGCCAATTTTTTATTTTTTATGTTTATAATTGAGACAATTAAAAAATATTTAGCACCCTTGTTTCCTTCTTTTATCCAATGTAGTCTAGATCTAACTTTAGCCCCTTGTCCTCTATAATTATCAATTTTATGCATCTGAGCTTCTATAGTAGCAATAGAAGTTTGAATTCTAATATTTTTAGGATCATCATTGAGCAATTTTCTAACACGAACAAGTTTTCCTTAGAGATATTTTTCCTTACATTTGCATTGCCAAGCCATTTAATGAGCACAAGAAATTAGTGCATTGAGTAATGGATGCATACCATCAATTAATCCAAGACTCCACTTCATCTGGTTTAGGAAGAGAATTCCAAATCTCCTCAAGGGTTGCTAAGTAGATAAGATTATTTAAATGAGAAATATTAAGTTTGAAAGGTAGAGAGTTGTCAATATCTCTTGTTTTCAATTGTAGTTATTCTTTTTTTTTAGACAATAACATTCTCATTTTTTATTGTTTGGACATGGAAAGGATAGGAATATGAATTGGAGTTTAAAAAATAAGAAAGTGATTTTTGAGCATTAAAGATGTAATCATGCATTGTTCCATCTAAACATGATAATGTCCAACATAATTAAATAATGAAGATTGAAATAAAATCAAAACGAACATATTTGAAAAAACTAAACATAAAATAAATTATGAAATTAAAAATAATTCGCATATCAAAGGATTATAAAAAACTATTATAATATTTAATAAAATTAAAAATTAAAAATTAAAAATAAATGTTAAATAAACACTTTCTTCTCTACATCTCATCTATTTTTTTTTTAGTATTTCAAATGAAATTTATTTGCATAAAAATTATATGTTTGCAAACTTGTCAAAGCAATGTATTTTATTTCATTGTAATGCCATTACAAAATCACTACTTTATTGAAGACAATGGATTTGAAATTTTAGTTTATTCACTCGTAGCATACCCACTATCTACAGAGAATTTATAAATATTTTGGGCATAAAACTCTTTGAAATGATCAAATATGAATGAAATGCATATTCAATTTTCCCTACTACTATGCAACTTAGAAATGGTTTTAGAAGCCTTAATAGATTATTTTAAAAGTCTTTAATATTTAAAAAATTTAAAAATCTCTTCTCATAGAAAAATCTTATATAAATAAGATGTATATTTATTAATGAAATTTGTTTACAACTATAAATTTAAATAAAATGACAATTTTATAGTAAATTTTTTTGTGACAATTAAATCAAATTTTAATGTTTAAATTTAATAATATTTTATTTCTCCATTAAATCTTTCACAACCATTATTTAATTAGAAGTTATAGTCTTTGGTTTAATTTGAAGTTTCTAAGTAATAGTGTATCCCATTTTTTCAATTTAAATATGTCAAAATAGATGGAACATAAACATTACTATTGCTTCAAAGAAAGGGAAAGAAAAAAATATATGAATATTGTTTGAAATCTACAATTATTTAAATAAATAATTAAATATTTTTAAATCATTAAAAAAAATGATTTAGAGCATACAAAAGTTCAATAAATTTATAAATAATCATATAGTAAGTAAAATAATAAATAGCTATTCCCCTTATTAATGGAGCCTTTAGTGTTCAAACTAAAGTTGTAATTAGAGAACAAATTGTAAGACATTCGCCAGAGAAGGATGGATAAAAATGAATTTCGATGGGGCTTCTAAGGGAAACTTGGACCCATCCGAGATGGGTTGTCTTTTCAAAAATAATAAAGGAGACTTGTGGAAATGAGTTTCTTGTTGCCACCTAGGACAAACGAGGTTGAGATGAACACATTGTAGCTTCATTTGAGGGAAGAGGTAAAAAGGAGTTTCAAAAGGCTAGCAATCAAAGGCGACTCCCTTATCATTGTCAACGCCATAATCAAACGTCAAATGTTAAATTGGAGATTGAACAACCTTTTAGTGCATTGTCGGGCCTCCTAGATAGTCTCGAAGAGTTTTGAAATGAAATATTTTAATGACATCCAGGAGGCCAAAGAAGCCTATGGGACCCAAGGACAGCACAAGAGCCTCCCAAAGAAAGGCCCTATCTACAAGGAAGGCAACAAGGAAGCAGATAAACCAGCGAACATGGTGATCGATGCACATCCCACGAG
>VDFB02133520.1:0-24392 GCA_007258455.2 Sequoia sempervirens | reverse complement strand
CCCTCACTATTCACTGACTTTTGGTTTTTAAATTAGATTTTATATTATATTTATTAAATATAATATATATAACATATGTTATATGATATATATTATATTTAATATATATAAATATAAATTTTGTTTATTATTTTTATTATTATTAATAATTAAATATAATATATATATTATATATATAATATGTATATTATAATATATATTTATATTATATTTTAATGAGTGCATTAAGTGATAATTATTTTATATTTAAATATTAGTTATATATGTATTTATAAATATATATGTAATTGTATATATATATTGAGTATATATATATATAATTGCATAGATATTTAATATTTATATATATATATAATTATATTTAAATGAAAATTTGTTTACGGCAAATCATTGAATATCAAAGAAAAAGAGATGGATTTAAATTATTAGATGGATCGTGTCAAGGAGAACTAAACGAATAGTTAAACCATTGTGGATTGTCAACGTGACTTGAGCCTCTTGAATTTGTGCAAAGTTTATGTTGAGTTAAATTATTTAAGTGCACTATGTCATTGGGTGAATTGGATTTACGAAATCCTAATTTTAGCTTTTATTTAAAATTTCCTATAGTGCTTTCTTTTGATGTTTGGCATAAATTCTTGGGGTGGGGGAAATCTAGTCAGTGTTATGTAAGTCTTCCAGATAGGATTTGCTATTATGTGTTTGGGGTTGCTAGCATGTCGACCAACCTTGTTTGCCTTGGGTAGTGCGTAATTGTGTCCCGTGTTGTACCCGGTTATCATGAACGGGCTACGTTGACTTTATGTCGTGTTTAGGGATTCATTATCCCTAGGTTGCACTTGAGTACCCTTTGGTTGTGGTGTAGTTCCACGTGTTGTCTTAGAGAAGTGGCTTACATTGAGGGTCGGCACACAAAATGGTGCCGCTATATCTCAATGTAAGTTGGTTAATTCAAAGGAAAACTTAAACGAATTGATTAGTGTAGGTGGTACCAACATTTAAAAAGATTACTTTTGCCTCGCTCATGGTCGCAAGTGCTTGTAAAGACTTGGGATGAGACGAGAAGGCTTGGAATGGCAAGATCGTTATCTTGTCCCTTTGAAAGATAACTGATTCTGTATTGGTTTGCATGTGGGGCCGGAAGTCATTAGAGGTTACCAGGATATCCCGAGATGGGGGCCGGGACCTAGGAAGACTTGCCAGGATATCCCATGTGACATTGTGATGACACTTCTCCTAAGTCAACAATATGTTTGTATTCGTGATGTGATCATTTACTTAAAATCTGGAAGCATTGTAACCTTTGTGTCATGTGATGTCATGTTTGTATCTTTTTTAGTTGAGTCATGTTGCCGTTGTTTAGAGGTTGTTGGTCTTGACCTAAAATACTAGTTACACGGCCCCCAGCATGGGGGTGAGCCTTTGGGTATCATTTGGTTGGGTGGAACGCACTCCATCTGCTGTTTTTTTGGCATTTTCTTGTGGGTGAGGACTTTCAGGTTGGAGAGCCCATGGGATCCAAATCTGCCACCTTGGCTCCCATTTCTTATGTTAGTTTCCTCTTGTATTTTATTTCTAATTCCCCCTACTAAGCTATTGAGGTGGAAATTGTAATACAATCATGTTATTGATTTACATCATTCTGGGAATGAGTGATGTAATTGTAATTGTATAACTTCTGTTATTGGCAACCATGAAGGATCTCATGGTCTTAAATGAAAATCTCATGTATGGAATGTATGTGCTTTAATTATTTAAGTAAATGTTGTTATGTTTCATTTCATGCATGTTGTTTTAATTTGTGATTTAATTAATCTTTGTCTCGTAACCTTAGGGGATTGTTGGCTTTGTGTTATAATCTTACATGTATTTGTAATTAAAAAATAAAAAATAAAAAAATTGTGCATTTGTTTAGTAGTTTGCAGGGTTTTGGTAGGGCATTGCACATGGTATCGTGAGCCTAGGGTTTAAACACTGGGTACTCCGAATTAAGGATGATCTATTAAGCCATTAGTTATGTGGGTTTAATTGTGTAAGCCAGCGACCATTTTGTGTCTATTTAGATTATGCCTCCCAGACGTGGAAGAGGTGGGGTCAGACATGGCCATTTAGGCAAATGCGATTGGGGAAACAAGAAGACCCATTACCGCATGTTCCACTTGTTTCCTCACCATGAGGAGCAACAGCTTCCTCGTAATATCTCAAGGAGATGGCAATCTCGAATCCACCCAGATTGAGGATCACTAAGTGCTTAGTTGTTAGAGGAGACCCCTTTGCTAGCCTTAGGCCCAGGCAGGTAGACAAGGGTGGTTAGAGAGAGAGGTACTAGTTCAGTCTAATTCTAAGGTAGCAGCCCATATGAGGGACTTGCTTAGAGCACGACCACCCATTTTTGATGGATCAGGCAGTGGTTTGGAAGTAGAGACATGGCTTATTGACTTGACTAGGTGTTTTGCTATGCACCCATATGGGAGCAACACTCGAGCTAGGTGTGCTATCATGCACTTGAGGGGATTTTCCTCCACTTGGCGGAGATTAGAGGAGTAGAACCTCCATCTGGACATTGGTACTATTTCTTGGGAGTTGTTCCTAGAGCGGTTTCAGGCTAGATTTCTTTCCGAGCATTGGAGGCAATGTCGAGGGGATGAGTTCCACACCCTTCGACAGATGACTATGTCTGTAGAGATATATAAGCGTCATTTCTATGAGGTCAAATAGTATGCTGGCATAGGTGATGACGTGGGCATGTTGGTACAGAATTTTCTCAGGGGCTTAAATGCCTGTATCAGTGGTGGAGTGTGGGTTTTCGAACCCAGGACCATGGAGGTGGTGGTCGACAAGGCCAGGCTCATTGAGGAGAACTTGGCGATGGCCTTAGGTGGTCATGTAGGAGTGCAGGTGGGTAGTGGTTTAGCAGTTGGGACTAGTGCTCAAAGAGGTCAGCCTCAGGGAGGTGCACCTTCTAGAGCTCAGTAGGGTCCATCTCAGAGTGGTCAGCAGTAGCAGCAGGGTTCTCAGGGGAAACAGAAGGGTTTCCACTAGAGGCAGGGGGACAGGAGTTGGAGGCGCATGAGATGCTTCAACTTTGAGTAGCTAGCGTAGAGTTCTCATTCATCTTTCAGGGGTAGTGTGCAACAGTCTAGCACACCACCTATAGGCAGGGGCTTCGGTAGAGGCATTGGATGTTTTGCATGTGGCCAACAGGATCACATAGCGAGGATGTGTCCCAATAAGGGCACATCAGGTTATTCTCAGGGACCAGCGATGTCAGAGCTGACTGTAGGAGATGCAGGCTGTGGGCATCGAGTGTTCCCAGTGGTTGAAAACCGCTAGGCAGAGCACCAGGGTACAGTCATTGAGGCTTATGGTATGTTGAGGGGTAACCCAGTTTCTATTCTATTTGATTTTGGAGCATCTGATTCCTTTGTTTCTTCATCTGTCATGACATGATGTAGACTAGATGCGGTAAAGCAAGTCGATAGATGGCAGGTAGAGTTAGCTTCGGGTGCAAAAGTTCCATCCCTTTCCCTTGTGCCAGAGTGTAGGTTAGAGGTTGGACCTCTCCAGACTACCTTGGACCTTCGTGTTATTCCATTGGGTTCTTATGACGTTGTCATAGGAATGGATTGGCGAGAGGCTCATAGTGCCATCATTAATTGTCGACGTAAGTTGATTTGATGCATTGGGGCATCTGGTAGAGAGGTAGAGGTAGTGTGGGTCCAGAGGCCAATTTCCTTGAGGATCATCTCAGCTATGTAGTTGAGAAAGTGTGTGCGGTAGGGTTGCCAATTGTTCGCTGTTATAGTGGATGATTTGGATCTAGGAGGTGGAGAAGAGAAGGTTTCTCTTGATAGTCACCCCATCCTTTAGGAGTTTTCTGATGTCTTTCCAGAGGAGATTCCAGGGATGCCTCCTCAGAGGGACATTGACTTCAAGATAGACTTGGTACCTGGATCAGAGCCCATTTCACGAGCTCTCTATCGTATGACTATCCAGGAGCTGAAAGAGCTTAGGTTGCAGCTTGAGGAATTGCTAGAGAAAGGTTTTATTCGCCCTAGTGTTTCTCCTTGGGGAGCACTTGTCATCTTCGTGAAGAAGGATGGTTCACTTTGGTTATGCATTGATTACCGAAAGTTGAACAAAGTGACCATCAGAAATCGGTATCCTCTTCCTAGGATTGATGATCTATTCGATCATATCAAGGGTGCTACCATCTTTTCGAAGATTGATCTCAAGTCAGGATATCATCAACTTCGAATCTTCGAGTCAGATATTCATAAGACTGTGTTATGAACGTGGTATGGTCACTATGAGTTCACAGTTGTACCATTTGGTTTGACAAATGCACCCTCAGTGTTCATGAGTCTTATGAATGGGGTATTTCGTACATACCTAGACAGGTTTGTCCTTGTGTTCCTAGATGATATTTTGGTATACTCTAGGACAATGGAGGAACATGAGGAGCATTTACGACAGGTATTACAGTGCTTGCGAGATAATCAGCTCTATGCTAACTTGTCAAAGTGTGAATTCTTCAGGACTGAGGTCCAATACCTTGGTCATGTGATCTCAGGGGAGGGTATTTAAGTGGATCCTACAAAGATCCAAGCGATCTTAGATTGGCCTGCACCCACAAATGTGGCCGAGATACGTAGCTTCATGGGGCTAGCGGGTTATTACAGGTGATTTGTGCAAGACTTTTCGAGGCTAGGGCATCCTATCACCTCCCTTCAGAGGAAAGGAAAGAGGTTTGAGTGGTCTGAGAAGTGTGAGGCAACCTTTCAGTGTCTTAAGGGGAAGTTGACCAGTGCACCTATACTTGCGATACCGAATCCTATTGGGGACTTTGTAGTTTGTACAGATGTGTCCTTGGAGGGATTAGGTGCAGTATTGATGCAGAGGGTCATGTCATTGCATATGAGTCATGGAAGCTCAAGGATCATGAGCTAAACTATCCTACCCATGATCTTGAGTTGGCGGTAGTGGTTCATGCATTGACAAGATGGAGGCACTTTCTTCTTGGGCATAGGTTTGAGCTACATAGTGATCATAGGAGCCTTCAATATATCTTCACGCAGCCCAACCTTAATGCTAGGCAAAGGCGTTGGATGGATTTTCTCTGTGAATATCACTTCGAGGTGAAGTATATCCAAGGGAAGGAGAATGTGGTTGCAGATGCCCTCAGTAGGCGAAGGCATGAGATATCTGAGTTGACTCTTATTGTTGATTTGCAGAGTCGGATTCTTTCTGCCCTCCCAACCGACAATTGGTATCAGGATGTTAGATCGGTGATAGAGGCAGGAAGACCCCTTGAGGGTAGGTATTCAAGATATTCTCTAGATGCTGATGAGATATTGAGACACATGGGACGCATATACGTTCCCCCATCATGTGAGCTTTGCGCTTTGGTCATGACTGAAGCACATCATGCACCTTATTTAGCCCATCCAGGGGTGAAGAAGATGTATGCAGATTTGCGTCAGTTATATTTTTGGCCAGGGATGAAGCGAGATATTGCGGATTTTGTGTCAAGATGTCTTGAGTGTTAGCGGGTGAAGGCCAAACACCATCATCCAGCAGGGCTTTTGCAGTCGCATTTAGTACCAGAGTGGAAGTGGGATATAATCTCATTGGATTTCATTGTTGGTTTACCCAACTCTTCCAGACGACATGATGCAATTATGGTGACAGTGGATAGGTTGACGAAGGTAGCACACTTCTCACCTATGCGCTCTTCTTATACTGCATCATCCGTAGCTAGAGTGTTCATGGAGGATATAGTGAGGTTACATGGTATTCCGCGTTAGATTATCTCTGACAGGGATCCAGTGTTCACCTCAACTCTGTGGACATCATTACAACATGCAATGGGAACACAGTTGAACTTCAGTTCAGCTTACCACCTAGAGACAAATGGATAGACTGAGAGGGTCAATCAGATCCTCGAAGACATGTTGCATATGTATGTGATGGACCAGCAGACACGATGGGAGGACTATCTTTATTTGGTAGAGTTTGCCTATAATAATGGCTTTCAGAGTTCTATCGACATGGCTCCATTCCAGGCATTGTATGGGCGACCATGTCGCACTCCCTTGAGTTGGGATCGACTAGAGGACAGAGTAACTTTGGGTCCTGAAATGTTGCAGGATATGGAGCAGCAGGTGGATAGGATTAGAGAGCACTTGGTGGCAGCACATGATATGTAGAAGAAGTATGCGGATGCACATAGAGTGGATCGTCAGTTTTTCGTAGGCGATAGAGTCTTCTTGTGTGTGCGTCCACGAAAGAGTCCAATCCGTTATGGAAAAGGCTCTAAGTTGGCGCCTCGCTTTGTTGGACCCTTCGAGATTCTCGAGAAGATTGGTCCTGTTGCTTACCGTCTTGCTTTACCGCCCAGTCTATCGCGTGTGCACGACGTATTTCATGTATCAGTTCTTCGGCCGTACCATCCAGATATTTCTCATGTCCTTGATTGGAATGCTTTGCAAGTAGAGGACGAGCAGCTAGCTTTGGAGCCTGTGGCTGTGGTGGAGCGCAGAACGCTCGCTCTTCGAGGGTGAGATATTGATCAGGTTAGGATTCAGTGGGATCCTAGGGATGATACATCATCCACTTGGGAAGATGCAGCTAGGATGAGGGAACTTTATCCCTATTTGTTTGCAGGCTTCCAGGAGTAAGCCTGACCCTAGGGGGGAGGATGTAACACCCCTCCATTTTGTTCTTTTGATCAAACAATGTTCATTATATATGTTTTTCTTTGTTAGCACGTTGGGTATAAACTTAATTACTTTTGTCCGCTAATTGTTAAGCGATGTAAACATTATGTTTTGATGTGATGGCACTTTAATCAGATGTTATTATTATTTCATATTATGGATTAAATTAGCATGTATGTGAATTATTGATGTTTATGCTTTGATTATATCAGTGATGATTAGATGTGTCGATTAGCAATATTGCATTGGTGAAGGGGATGGGATCACATCACTCATATGTCAGTGCCCTGTGATTCCACGATTTCCTCTTCACAATGTGTTTTAATATATATATATATGCATGTTTTGACACTCGTATTGTGTGCAGGATGCAGGTACAGGAAATTGACTCCACCTGGTTCCACAGGTCTGAGCGTGTCCCTTGTCCAACAGAAAACAATTGGGAGATAGTAGCTAGGTTTTCTATGTCGTGACATCACCCTAGCCATAGTGTGTCATCGGGTTGTTAGTTGGGATAAGTTATTTTGTGGTCTCTTCTCCCCTTGCCCTTGTATTTAAATTTGCAATTTAAATCGGTGATTGTTTTATTTAATTGCATTGTCAAAATAAATAAACGAGTGACTATTAATTAATTAGTTAATTTAATTCAATCAATAAAATAATCTAATCATGGATTAGATTTATATATTGATAAATTAAATTAAAATGATTGTGCTAGCATTAGTAAATATTGAGATCAAATAAAAAAAAAAAGAATTATGCCTTGCATTCCTTTTTGAAATAAAATTAAAAAAAAATGATTTTAAATGAAATTGTTAAATTGAATTTCTTTGTGGAAGAAAGGAAATGCAATTATCTTTTTGTAGCATAATAGAATTTTGTTTTAAATAAATATCATGCAAATTGAAAAGGGAAATAGAATTGTTTTATTAAATTTCAAAAAAAATGAAAGTATCTAAATTGGCAATAAATTTTGGTGGGTGAACTCAAATTAGGGGTTTGACAATTTGGGGGAGAAAATTGCATAAGGTAATTCATTTTATTTGAAAATTTTTAATTTATAATTTTGGAAGAGAAAACTTGCATTGAAATTCTTGGAAGAAATTGGGAAGAAATGATTGAAGATTTGAGTGAAGCTGAATTGGAAAAGAAAAGGAAAAACCTCCATTGAAGGATTTTAAAGCTTGGAGAAAATCACAAGGTTCCATGCTTTCTTTATTTTGTGCAAATCTTATTTTGAAAATATTTGTTTTAAATTGTTCAAACTGTTTAAGGAATTTAGATTTGTGATTTAGAGGAAAACCCATCAAGAATCTCCATTCAAACTTGAACAAAAACTCTCAAAATATTGTGGAAACAAAGAGATTCAAATTTCATCATCAAACTTGCAACAAAAATTATTTTGAACAAACCTGGTGATTTCAAATGCACATCTTGTAAAAATTTTGTGTGTTGTAGAAACTCTCATTTTAATTTGGGGAAAGAAATGGAAATCTTCAATCTGGTTTGATTAAATCCATTGTTTTCAAATTTTATTCCAAGTGTTGGCAGTGAGCATTTGCTCAATCTGGGTATGAAAAGAAGAATAAAAAAAGAGAATGAATGAATTTTGTGTGTTCATTTAAAAAAAAAATCATATGGGTTTTTTTTATGTATTCCATTTTCTTTTCTTTGATTTTAAGCTTGTGTAAATGTGAGAAATTTAGATTTAAAATTATGATTCTTTTAATTTTTTTTTTTAATTATTTTGTCTTTGTCTGAGATTTCTCCTAGAATAGAGCAGGGACAGGGGTTATACCCTCTATTCTCCGTCCCATCTTTTTGGATCGAATTAAAAAATATATATATTTATATTAGTGGGGAGGGGGTGGCACTGTGGTCAGCCCAGCCCACCCCAGGGGAGGCACTGCCATTGCAACATCACCCAGGGTTGAGCTGGGTGCAGCTCATAGCTGCGTCCCAGCCTCCCTCACTATTCACTAACTTTTGATTTTTAAATTAGATTTTATATTAGATTTATTAAATATAATATATATAACATATGTTATATGATATATATTATATTTAATATATATAAATATAAATTTTGTTTATTATTTTTATTATTATTAATAATTAAATATAATATATATATATATATTTAATATATATATTAAATATATAATATGTATATTATAATATATATTTATATTATATTTTAATGGGTGCATTAAGTGATAATTATTTTATATTTAAATATTAGGTATATATGTATTTATAAATATATATGTAATTATATATATATATTGAGTATATATATATAATTGCATAGATATTTAATATTTATATATATAGTTTTATTTAAATGAAAATTTGTTTACGGTAAATCATTGAATATCAAAGAAAAAGAGATGGATTTAAATTATTAGATGGATCGTTCAAGGAGAACTAAACGAATAGTTAAACCATTGTGGATTGTCAGTGTGATTTGAGCCTCTTGAATCTGTGCAAAGTTTATGATGAGTTAAATTATTTAAGTGCACTATGTCATTGGGTGAATTGGATTTACGAAATCCTAATTTTAGCTTTTATTTAAAATTGCCTGTAGTGCTTTCTTTTGATGTTTGGCATAAATTCTTGGGGTGGGGGAAATCTAGTCAGTGTTATGTAAGTCTTCCAGATAGGATTTGCTATTATGTGTTTGGGGTTCTATCATGTCGACCAACCTTGTTTGCCTTGGGTAGTGCATAATTGTGTCCCATGTTGTACCCGGTTATCATGAACGGCTACATTGACTTTATGTCTTGTTTAGGGATTCATTATCCCTAGGTTGCACTTGAGTACCCTTTGGTTGTTGTGTAGTTCCATGTGTTGTCTTAGAGAAGTGGCTTACATTGAGGGCCGGCACACAAAGTGGTGCTAGGAGATCTCAATGTAAGTTGGTTAATTCAGTGAAAACTTAAATCAATTGATTAGTGTAGGTGGTACCAACATTTAAAAAGATTAATTTTTCCTCGCTCATGGACGCAAGTGCTTGTATAGACTTGGGATGAGACGAGAAGGCCTGAATGGCAAGATCATTATCTTGTCCCTTCGAAAGATAATTGATTCCCATTGGTTTGCATGTGGGGCCAGGAGTCGTTAGAGGTTACCAGGATATCCCGAGATGGGGGCCGAGACCTAGGAAGACTTGCCAGATATCCCATGCGACATTGTGATGACACTTCTCCTAAGTCAACAATATGTTTGTATTCGTGATGTGATCATTTACTTAAAATCTGGAAGCATTGTAACCTTTGTGTCAGTTGATGTCATGTTCATATCTTTCACAAGTTGAGTCATGTTGCCTATGTTTAGAGGTTGTTGGTCTTGACCTGAAATCCTAGTTACTATCTCCTAGCATGGGGGTGAGCCTTGGGTATCACTTGGTTGGGTGGAACGTGCACCTTACTCCGTTGTTTTTTGGTGTTTGGTTGTGGGCAAGACTTTTGTGTTGGAGAGCTCATGGGATCCAATTTCTACCTTGGTTTCATTTATGTTAGTTGCTCTTGTATTTTATTTACCCCCTCATTGTTATCGAGGTGGAAATTGTAATAAGCAATCATGTCATTGATTTACCTCATTCTGGGAATGAGTGATGTAATTGTAATTGTAATTGTATAACTTCTTTTTTTGGCAACCATGAAGGATCTTATGGTCTTAAATGAAAATCTCATGTATGGAATGTATGTGCTTTAATTATTTAAGTAAATGTTGTTATGTTTCATTTCATGCATGTTGTTTTAATTTGTGATTTAATTAATCGTGTCTCGTAACTCTAGGGGATTGTTGGCTTTGTGTTGTAATCTTACATGTATTTGTAATTAAACAAAAATAAATAAAAATTTTGCATTTGTTTAGTAGTTTGCAACTTCCCCTAGGGTTGCGTGGCGGGGCATTACATGGATACATAGATACATAATGACATGTCCAAAAAGAAGCATGGACAAATGCATGGTGGAAACATATAATATTGAAATGTTTCTATCAAATTTTTATCAATGAGTATTTAGTTTTGAGTTTTTATTCATCCTTGTATCATGTCATATCTAATCAAGCTTTCTACGTTTCCAACCAGAAACAGTCTTTCATGTAATAAGCTTTAATTAGGAATCAAAGAACATTTTTTTGGTTTTCTAAAAGAATAGCAATAAAGCTCAAGGAAATTACAAAAATGCAAACAAATCGTTAGAATTATAATTATCCTTCTGCACATTATACCTATCAATCAAATCCAATTAACAAAGTAGCAATAGAAAACCATGTGCATGTTAATATGTTTGACAGCAAGTATTTGTGCATAGGTCTATAAGTATCCCATGGGTTGTGATTTCTCCTTGCATGTAGTTGGATTAAACAATTAATAATTACTGCTGGATAATGGAATGAAATAAAATTTAAGCAAATGGAAATAGAATGACCCTATCGCTTTGGAAATTGAAGAATGAATATTTTTGTGGCTTTTACATGATAGGATGTGTGCAGGCACTAGACTTCTTTGAAGCTCAAATGTCACAAATGTCACAGTATCTGTAGCATATCAGCCAATAGGTCTATTTTTCCATTTACCCTTGTATCATCTCATATCTAATTAATTAGGTAGCTGCTAAGTGGTCTTTAAATACATAATAATTTTAAAAAATAAATAATTACAACTATCCTTGTGTACATTTCAGCTATTAATCAAAGCCAATTAACAGAGTAGCAGTGGAAGACCATGTGCATTTTAATATATTAGATAACATGTATTTGTGCATTTTAATGTGTTATGTAACATGTATTTTAATATATTAGATAACATGTGTTTGTGTATTTGTATAGTAGAACACAATCTTTCTGAGCATTTTGTGTGCCTTGAGTAAAATAGGAGCTTTAGAACAGGATATGTATATTCATCCAAGCATAGGAGGAGGTGGATTCCTAACAGATATTATGGTTTGAAATGTTGTGGTGAATATGCATACAAAATATGGAAGCGCAAGAAAGACATGTAAACTGTTTGACAAAATTCCTCGAAGAGATGTCATCACTTGGTGTGTAATGATTCCAAGGTTTGCATTAATCGTACTACATGCAAGTAGAAATCACAACTCATGGTATCCATATACAGTTGTGCACAAAAGCGATTGTGTGCTTTCAGTTCTAATCTGTAAATTGCATTTGCTTCATAGTCTCTAAAGCCCTTTGAACCCAACTTAAACCGATTTAAAATATGAATTTACAATGAAACTATACAAACGTGTTAAAGCACTACGAAACCCAACTTGCATTTTCACTATTAAATGAAAGAAAACAGAAAAAACTAACTTCTCATCACCTCAAGCAACTGGTTTCTCGGCCCACTTTGTTAAATGGCTTTGATTAATAAGTCAAATGTGCAAAAGGATATTTATAATTATTATGTATTTAAAGACTAATTAGCAGTTACCTAATTAATTAGATATGAGATGATAGAAGGGTAAATGAAAACTAGAAACTGGATAAAAATGTCAAAGTTAACATGCAAATGTCAAGGTGTGCAGACTAAATACTCATTGCATTCCATGTGACCATATGTCTCTGAGGAGTTTTGTCAAACAGTTCACCTGCCTTGTATATGCTTGCATATTTTGCATGTCTGCCTATGAGGACAATAACCACGACATGTAAAATTTTTTGTCTATTGTCTTTAAATACATAAGAATAAAAAGAAAGAATTAATTATAACTATCCTTGTGTACATTTCACCTATTAATCAAAGCCAGTTAACAAAGTAGCAGTAGAAAACCATGTGCATGTTAATATGTTAGACAACATGTATTTGTGCATAGGTGTATAAGGATGCCATGAGTTATGATTTCCACTTGCATGTAGTTGAAGTAAACAATTAATAATAAGTGGTAGATAATGGAATGAAATAAAGTTGGTGAAATGGAAATAAAAAGACCGTATTGAAGTGGAAAATGAATATTTATGTGGGTTTTACATGATACCAGGAATTCAGCAGGAGACTTCTTTGAAGCTCAAATGTCACAGTATATGTGGCGTACCAGCTAATAAGTCTATGTCACATTTCACCCATGTCAATTTAGCCAATTGCATATTTCTCATTTACCCTTGTATCATGTAATATCTAATTAAATAAGAGATTGTTGAGTAGTCTTGAAATACATAATAATTAAAAGAAAGAAATAATTACAAATATGGTTGTGTACATTCAACCTATTAATCAGAGCCAAATAACAAAGTAGCAATAGAAAACCATGTGCATGTTAATATGTTAGACAACATCTATTTGTGCATGGGTGTATATTTATCTTCAAAGCCCTTCAGTGTTTGATTGCATAACCTTGATATTTTTTTCATATTTTTCTTTGTTTGGTACGGTGTCAATCTTGTTGTGATGGATGAAGGTATGTTTGAGGTATAGGTAGATAAAGATATGTGAGATTTACAAACATAAATGAGTTGCATGAGAAAGAGAGGAATATGACAGATTGATTAGATGCAAGTAAGTATATGAATGACTGGATACGAAAATCAATGGAATGGAAATGTTATGAATTTAACATTTTAGAGCTGTATGCAGAAAACTAGATGCAAGCTATATAAATATCAATGAGTGAGATGGATGCAAAGAAAAAAGGAATGGAATGCATTGATATGGCCTAAGGAAAGCATATAAATGAATTATGAAATGTATTTGAAATGGGAAGAAAAAATGTTGAAGGGCAGAAATTGAAATGAATGGAATAAAAACACTATGAAGTGATCATTTTTAGCATCATAGGGTGGAATAGCTGGCAGTTTGTTAATGGTCATGCTTTATTAAATTATCATAGGGCTTATTATCTTGATATGTATAGAGAAGAGAAACTTAAGTGGCATTCCTCACTCTCCTTCATACACAACAAGGTGTCGAGATCATGTGTGGAATGTGAAAATGGTAAATATGGAAAATCATGAAATTGCAAAAATGTAAATGCTGATGCGTATGAAAAGCACTTAGTGTTTGAGGTGATAAGAACTTGTATGCATTAGGATCTTTGGAGAAAAGGGTTTCTACATAACACCTATGAACACAAATTTGATGGACCCACATTTCTTTGAGGGGTTTTGTTAAACAGTTTACTTGTCTTGTGTATGCTCCCATATATCGCATGTATGCCTATGAGGACATTAACCATGACATCTAAAAAAATTCCTCTTTCCTTTCTGCTTTAATGATAGCGAAAAATCTGCTTGACAATCTCTAAAGCCCTTTCAACCCAACCTAAATCGATTTAAAATACGAATTTACAATCAAGCTATAAAAATGTGTTAAAGCACTACTAAACCCAACTAGCATTTTCACTATTAAATGAAATGATAGTGAAAAATCCCAAAGCAATTGCGTACTTTTCGTTCCAATCTATAAATTGCATTTTCTTGATAGTCTCTAAAGCCCTTTCAACCCAACCTAAACCGATTTAAAATACGAATTTACAATCAAGCTATACAAACACGTTAAAGCAGTAGGAAACCCAACTTGCATTTTCACTATTAAATGAAAGAAAATAGGATAAACTAACTTCTCATCACCTCAAGCAACTCATTTCTTGGCCTCCAGTCTGCGACTCTACAACCACAAGGTCTCTTACTCAACCAAAAAGCAAAGCACTATGCAATACAACTTCCTTCTGCAGTTAAATAGTGCGAAACTACAAAAAATAACAAATTATCACCTTCAATAAATCATTTCTTGACAGTCTCTAAAGCCCTTTCAACCCAACTTAAATGGATTTAAAATATGAATTTACAATCAAACTATACAAATGTGTTAAAGAACTACGAAACCCAACTTGCATTTTCACTATTAAATGAAAGAAAATAGAAAAAACCAACTTCACATCACCTCAAGCAACCTGTTTCTCGGCCTCCAGCCTGTGACTCTACAACTACAAGATCTCCAGCTCAACCACAATGCAAAGCACAATGCAAAACAACTTCCTTATGTAGTTAAACGATGCGAAACTACAAAAAATAACAAATTATAACCTCAAGTAACTCGTCTCTAGGTCTGGACTCTACAACTACAAACTCTTCCTTAGAACACGGGCCTGCAGAACAGGAAAACAACATTCGCAAAGCAATAACAATGCATAGCAAGTGGCTCAAATCTATATTAAATGACCAAAGTACCCTGGCCACGCATGAACACCAAGCCATTCCAGTGCCTTCACCTTGAGCCAGATGCCATTTAATGCATTTAATTTGCATTCATGGATTGCGTACGTCTACCTGCCAGTTTTATAAACTATGCCTTCACCTAGATCAATTTAATCAATCTATGCATTCGCATTTTCTTGATATTTTAATGCATTTAATTTGCATTCATACATTACGTACCTCTGGCCACCAGCTTTATAAACTATACCTTTGCTTAAATTTATTTAATCGATCTATATGCTTGCATTTTCTTGACTTTTTTAATCAAAAAATGATTTATAAACCTACTCCGACGAATAGAAAAACAGATAAATGCTAATTTTCCAATATACATAATAGCTTTCAAAATTTTGACTATACAAATAAAAGGTAATATGTTTGAATGCCCCTATGTGATTGGCTGATGCTGCCCTTTTAAAGCATTCAGGGCAAATGCATAAGTATTCCTGCCTGGCGGTAGGAATTAATAATTAATATTAATATATATATATATATTATATATTATATATTAATATATAATATTATATATTATATGTTAATATATATATATATATATTAAAATATAATATATTATATATATTATATTTTAATATATAATATTTATTAACATATAATATTATATATTATATATTATATATTAAAAGATAATATATAATGTATATTAATATATAATATATATTATATATTATATAACATGTGATGTGTAATAATAGAGATAACAGATAGCCATCTATAATGAATATCTATTATTAACGGATATCTATTTTTTGTGTTATGCACTTGGACGAGGAGCAATATATATATTAAAATATATTATATATTATATTTTAATTTATATATATATATATATAAAAATTATGTATTAAAATATAATATATATTATATATTATATATTTATATGTGATATATATTATGTAACATATGAGAATAACACTAGATGTGACAAAAATCTATCTATAACGGATATCTGTTATAGACAGATATTCGTTTGTTAGTTGCGTATTGTTAAGGCTTAGGGACATGTAGATCACATAACAAATATCTATTTTAGAATAGATATTTGTTTTATAACGGATATCCGTTTTGTTAGTTATATAAAAAAACAAAAAAGGGACCGTTTTGAGTATTTCAACAGTCCCTACATTCTTTTTTTCATGAAAATCTAGTGTTTTATGTCTGCATCAGACAAAATTCAGCTTTTCAAAGATTCTCTTACACTTTTTGTAGAATTCCAATCATTTCTGTGTTTTTTTTTTTGTGCAATGGGGAACAATAGTCAGCGTAAGAGAAAAGGTAAAAGGAAACTTACAACAAAACAAATTGAAGCATATAGAGAAAAAGATAGAGAAAGTCATAGGAAAAGAAGACAAGGTATGAAAAATATTCAAATTGAAGCTTCTTCTGAACCATTGAATGTTAATTCAAGTAAAGACGAAATAGGAATTGAAAATATAGAACATCATATTCAAATTGAAAATGAAAACATTGAAATTGAAAATGTGCAAATTGATAATGAAAATGTGAACAACATTGAGAGTGAAAATGTTGTTGAAAATGATATTCAAAATGAAGTTGTTTTTGAAAATGTTGAAAATGAAAACGTGGTTGAAAATGAAATTGTTTTTGACAATGAAAATGTTGTTCAAAATGAAATTGTAATTGATAATGTTGAAAGTGAAAATGTGGTTGAAAATGAAAATGTTGAAAATGAACCTTATGCAATACCTAATTACAAAAGAAACCCTAAATGGTTGGTTGAAATAGATGAGAACATAATTGATAATCTTCAAGGGAAAAGGTCACAATGAACGGTTCGTTTGTGGGCTATGAAATTGTTCAGTGAATTATTTTCCAATAAGACATTAACCGAACAATGTCAACTTTTTGTGCAATTACTTAAGATTTACAAAATGAGACCATTATTAAAAAAATTGAAGATTCGTCTCACAAAAAAATCAGAAAAAAATAGTCTTATTGTAAAAAATCTTTTTAATGCTCTAACCTCTATTGGAAAGACTAGCAAGGAAAAAGATAAAAGGGCTACTCAAAGGGTGATTACAACCTCACTAGTAAGCCATTAGTTGAAAAATGCTCCTTTAATGAGACAAAATTGTATTGATTTTAACTTAAATCATAAAACATTGAATAGAGCACTATCAAGAAGAGGAAGACTCAATAATGCTCTTCAAAATGATACATGGGATTTTAGTGGGAGGCTTTCACGTGTTGATAAAAAGCTAACTGATAATGTAAAGATGCAAATTGAACAATATTGGAATCCTCACTCTAGAGTATCATCGAACGTAAAAGATGTTTTAAAGTTATGAATTGGAAATAGAGATCATACACCGCATCCTAAACATTTTTTGGAATGTAGCCAAATAGTTTTGTACAAACAATTTTGTCAAGAACATCCACATTTTCAAATCTCGCAAAGGGCTTTTGAGTCTTGCAAACCATTTTATTGTGTTCCTATTAAGGTTTGTAATACATGTAAATACCATGTTGAGTTTTCAATGTATCATGAATTGTTATGCCATATACGTTCTACTATGCATACTGACAAAATGTTGCAGGAGTGTCATGCAGTGAAACTTCCCAAGTCATCTAGGGAGTTGTTATATTCATTTTTATGTATTAGAGGTGATGGTTGATTATTTTATAAAAATGATTGTTTAAATGGAATTTGTTTGCAATGTGGTGGTTTATCAAAGTTTGTAACATGCTTTCATGAGGGCAGTGATCATGATTTTGGTAAAAAATTGTTGAGAAAAACAAATATGAGATAGTGAAATACACATTGAAGAGTGGAGGTGACGGTTCTAGATGCGAGTTGGTTGCAAGAGAGGTGACTATTGCTGATTTTATTTCAAATTTTAAGAAAAATCATTTCTATAAGTGTGCAAGGCATAGCCATAGGTTGCAGTGGTTGGATCGACAATTCAGGATGTGTAAGGACTCTTTCCCCATTGGAACTATTGTATCTGTAGTTGATTTTGCTGAAAATTACACATTGCAACCACAAAATGAAGTTCAATCACAATATTATAATTCTATTCAAATTTCTATTTTTGTCCACATAACATATAGGCATGCCCCTGATAGTACAAAAGAGGATAGGAAGATAATTAGGGAGTACCATTTTTACATGGGTGATGATAAATCTTATTCATCTAAGTTTGTACAACATTGTTTTGAAAAAAAATTGAAGTTCTTGTAGGAAAAAGGAATTTCCATGGGCCAATATTTAATTTGGTCATATAACTACACAGGGCAATTCAAGAATGCTCACATGTTTTATTGGTTGAGCAAGATGCATATAGAGAGGGGTGTACCACATATTTGGAGTTTTTTTTAAGCTAGGCATGGAAAAGGTGAGCATGATGGTGCAAGTGCATGTGTGAAGAGAGCTTTGGTTAAGGAACAAATGAAGATTAGAGGTGGTGCAACATTTAGTGATGCATGTTCTATTGTGGATTAGTGTACATATGCACTATCATGAGGAGGGACACTTGATTCACAAGTCAGTAGGTTCTTTTGGTTGGTTGATGAGGGCACAGTGGGAGACAAAATGGAATGCCAAATAATTAGAGATTCTTCAAAGATGCATTCAATTTGAAGCTTAGATGCAAGTGCATGGACCATATGGACATGAGAGATGGCTTGTTTTTGTCAAAATTGTATTCACTGTGATTGGGATCAGTGCAAGTCAAGTGAATGGGTAGATACATGGATTCCATAGTACCTAACCCCTTTATCTCTAGCACAATCATCATTACAAGATGTAATGGAAAGTTCAATTTTCTACGATCATCTTTCAAATCTTGTACAACTAGGACATGTCTATGTAGTTGTAGCACCATAGGGGAATGAAGAGGCATCAGACTATTGGTTGGCACAATGTGCACAAGGAAAGAAAAATATAACATAACTGATGACAAATTATGATGGCTTCATGTATCCTACAGGTTCAATTCTTTTTTTTGGAACTTGGTTGTATTACCAGTTCACCATCATTTAGATCATTTACAATAATATACATTTTTAATTATAAGTATATTTAGATGTTGATAAAAAAGTTATGATCACACAGGTTCAGTTGTTGTTTTCAGAACTTGGTTGCAAACATATATGATTAGAAACAATGACATACCTTCATTTGAAGACTATGAGAAACAAAAAACCATTTTGATGTATTCACACCTTGTTATAGCAACAAATGTTAAGTTATTGATACATCATGCTAGACCAAAAACAAAAAAACTATGGAAAATTAGTAGTGTTGATCATGAAGCATTACTAGAATCTTTGAAGGTAAGAGATGACCCTGTAGGGACACTTGAGTAGCAAATCATTTGTTGTATGGTACAGGTATGATATTATTCATCACATTTTGACAGTTTTTATCTAGTAAGGGTCATTATTTAGATTGTTTAAAATAATATAGATTGGCTATTTGAAGTATATTGCTATGTTCCTAACATGATAGATCATGGACCTGTTGCAACAATAGCCAACTCTAATCGTTTGGGAGAGGTATGCGACGTATTAGAATAATATAGATTGGTTATTCTAAGCATCTTTTATAGTTTGCATTACAAATTCATCATCAATAATGTTGTTTGGAATAATATAGATTTGTTAGTCTAAGCATATTTTCTATTGTGACAATATAGATATCTGATTTGAAGTATATTGTGATGTTCCTAGCACAATAGATCATGGACCTGCTGCAACAATAGCCAGCTTTGATCCTCTAGGGGAGGTATGTGAGAGATTAGAATAATATAGATTGGTTATTCTAAGCATATTTTCTATTGTATGTGGTTTGAATAACCTTAATGGTTTTTATAGGTGGTTCACTCCAGAACGTCAACATGCTACTCTTATGGAAGAATGTGTCGACTGCGAAGGAAATAAGAGCTCTATTTCTTTCCCCTACTAGGAAATGACTCAGGATTAGGGTTGTTTGTTGTATGCCTATGTGGCATTTTGTAAATCCTATACTTGATAGCAATTATGGAATGATAATATCATGTATATTGTGTACACTTTATGTGTATTCAAGTGTATACTTTACAACTTATGTGTATACTTTGTCACTTATGAGTATTGCAATGTATACTTTATGACTTATATGTTTTAAAGTGTATACTTTCTATTCATTTGTGTAGTTCACAACTTAAGTGTATTTGATTAAATGAATCACTTTTTTACTTACTGACAAGGAACAAAACAAACCCTAAACCCCTTTGCACCTTTACATGGCATCCATCTAACCCTTTTTTAATCAACTGAAAACTGGTATCCATGGGAAAATGCCTCCAACATAGCAAAATCTGAGAAAGGTTATTGTAGAGGGTTCCAACACGATCCCACAGTGTAGTACCCCTCTGTTTTGCTTATGTTTCCTGATAGTATGTTTTTACTTTGATAGACCCTAATACTTTGTTTTGATGTATTTGATCAATGACAGTAGAGCAATGGTGGATTTATTTTATGATATGATGATACACTAATTGGATGGTGATTATTTGTGACATGCTTTATGTTAGTATAGATGTTTACTTGAGATGATATTGCTATATATGCTCATGGTAGTTTAATTGATATTTATTTGTCAGTTCGATGTGACATTGTATTGGTGAAGAGAACCATATATTGCATCACTCACTTGTGAATTCCTTGTGTTTCCATGTTTTTCTCTTCACGGTGTGTTTGAATCATGGAATATGTATATACATGTACAATGTTTGTTTGATTGCAAGATTGCAGGTTCATGAAATTGACTCCACCTGGTTTCATAGGTTTGAGCGTGTCCAAGATCAATGGTAATGTTGATTGGGAGATAGTAACGAGGTTTTTCCTAGCCTAGCTACAAACCTAGTCATAGTGTGTCATCAGTTTATGTCCGATATGTTTGGTTGTAATGTCTACGTTTGCCTTGTTATTTCTTTATACAAGGTTTATTTTGTGAAATTAATGTTAGATTAATGTTCTTAATAATTCAGTGCTTCTTTAATTAATTTTAAATAATGTTGTTAAAAGCATTTTATTTTATTTAATTAATTAAATTAATTTATTTGGTAAAATAATTTATTCCTTGTGATTAAATTTATTTTATTAAGTAAATAAATTAATTGATTCAATTTTCTTGATTGAGTGAATAGATTAAATATAGTTTAAATGCCATTATGTGAATTGGAATTTTAAATTTGCATAAAGTAAATGATATTAATTTTTAAATTTTTAAATTAATAAAATAGTATAAATCCTTTATAATTATCAAAAGAAAATATCTAAGAGTTTGTTAGAAGATATTTTAGATTAGCCATGTGTGTGAGTAAAATTAAATGCAAAAACTTTTGTTGAAAGATTATTCTCAGAGAGAATATTCCCAGAATGGTGAAAGGGCTTTGGAAATTGTACTTAGAAGGCAAAGCTTTGCTCTAACTTTCAATTCTTCAAGTTTCAGAAAAACAGGTTCCTTGTTATTTATGTATTTATTTTGTTGATTTGAAAAGATTTCCTATACAAAAATTCAATTTAGTAGAAGTTTTGTTAAATTTGTTAAATGGAAAGATTGCCTAAAGAAGAAAATTTGGTTAAAGCTTCTGTAGAAAATATATATATTGAATTATTCTCGATAGAAAAATTTGTTGAAAACATTTCTATAGAAAACTTATTGCCGCTCTATGTAAAATTACTGAAAATATTTTATGTTTCTATAGAAAAATTTACAGTAAAATCAGAGAGCCTCATAGAAGATTATTGTTAAACAATAGAAATTTTTCAAAAGAAAATAGAAGAAAACATTTGTAGATTTGTAAATGAAATTCTCTGGTTAATTTGAGGAAATGGAAATCTCATTGAATTTCCTATAGAAAATATTATGAGAAAATTGGATTGAATTTCTTGTAGAAAATATTCTAAGAAATTGGATTGAAAATGAGATCCCCTATTATGGAAATTAAAAATCCTCTATCAAAATTGTAAAATCAAAACCTCTAGTAATTGTCAATTTTACCTATAGAAAACTTTTTTTTTATGTTCTTCTAGCTATTGTTATTGAATTTAAATTACATATATGTATTTTATCAATATATATACATATATAAATTCACATTGTTAAAGAAATGTGATTTAAAAAATATATATTTGTAAAATTGCCATACAGCAAAATGGAGTAACACGGGGAATTATATTAAAAAATAATAAATTATTTTTACTTAAAAAAATGGCTAACTGCGGGGGTTCTGCCCCCACAGCCACAGCCCTATGGGGAGGGTTTGGAAGGCAGCCCCGCCCATGGCCACAGCCATGGTTGCAGCATATGCTGTGTTTCCTAAACTTGTATTTTGTTTTATTTTTTTAATATATATTATATTATAATATATATATATATATATATTGTATATAATATATATTATTTATAATATATTTTATACATAATGTATATATTGTATTTATATATATATTTTTATAAATTGTTTAGAATATTAATAATTGTAAATTTATTAAAGATAATTAAATAATATATATTTAAATATAATGTTTAAATGTATATTTATTTAAATGTGTAATATGTGGTTAAATAGTGCATGTAAAGCACGAATAGTTATTTTTATAATGAAATGTTTTAAGTAGAGAAATCGAGATTTCATTATAATGCATGAATGTGGAATTGAAGTTAATTATTTTTTTTAATTTTTCATATTGTTTGAGAAAAGGAATTTATATTTAAGTTAACTAATTTCATGCAATATGTTATTAATTTATTTGGATTTAGGAAATCTGAATGTTAGAATATTTATTTTCCAAAATTATTTTTAAAGCTGTGTTCTTTTCTATTTACGTTATATGGGAAATTTGAAACAATTGAGTTAGTAAGTCTTCTAGATAAGTTTACTTTATGTGGGTAGTTGTTATGTGCTTTGGATACAATCCTTTGAGTTAACTTGGGTAGTGCACATAGTTCTTTTCAATTTAGACACCTAGTTCTAAGAATGGGTTGTGATGTCTATTGTATTAAGTTGATATTTCATGTTGGTATGTGTGTACCTTGTCTATCCATAGTTAGTGAAATTAATTTCCTTATATTGTTATTAGGGGAGTGGCTCTTTATGAGGGTGGGCACACAAAGTGGTGCCTGGGTAACTCATGTAGAGTTAGTTTAATCAGTGAAAACTAAATCAATACATTAGGTAATCTAAAACCTTTAACTAGATTAATTATGCCTTGCTCATGGACTCAAGGGATAGTTCAGACTTGGGGATGAGTCGAGAAGGCCTGGAATGTCAAGATCGATATCTTGTCATTATGAAAGATAATTGATTCCACAATAGATTGCATGTGGGGCTAGGTTTCATAAGAGGTTACCAGGGTAACCCAAGATGGGGGATGAAACCTAGGAAGATTCGCCTGGGTAACCCATGCAACATTGTGATAACACTCCACCTATAATAGCAATAGCTTAGTGAATTTATTGTACTTGATCCTTCAGTTCTGGAAGCAACGTAACCATTATATTGAGTTTGTGTTTGTATAGCTTTATATTGAGTATTTTTGTGTCTAGGGATTGTAGGATGTGCCTAGGGAACCTTTTTACTATCTCCTAGCATGGGGGGTGGGCCTACGGGTACCACTTGGTTGGGTGGAATGTGCACCTTACACTGTTGGGTCCCTAGTGCTTGCTTATGGCGACAGGTACTTCTTTATTGGAGAGCTCGCATGTGGATATGTAATTTATTTTATTTCTCATTTGTATCAGTGGATACCTTTTATATGTATCACTCCTCAATTGTAATCAGGGAGAATTTTTGTAACTTGTAATTGTACACTATTGTATGACCTACCTCATTTGGAAATGAGTATTGTAATTGTTATTATAAATGCAATGTAAGAATAATTTTTTTACTTTATACCTTCAGTGATGTAATTTATTTGTTATTGAATGTATGTTCTTAAGTTTATGAGAATTAATCACATGCTATGTTTAGTTACTTTTGTTATTTATGGGATTTGCATGTAGTATGTTGTCGCGTATCTTAGGGAATGTTTGCATTTATGATATTATGTTACATGTAATAATACACTTTTAAAAAAAATATATTACACTTCCATGGTGATTGAAACATTAATTAAGGTTATGTGGTTGGGAACTATAGATTGGTATCAGAGCCAAGGTTTAGACATCGTGGTAGAGGTTTTGGTTGAGGTCGAGGTGGTGGCCATGGGCCGAACCACCAGGTTACTCCCCCTCAGAGCTCTCACGATAGTGAGCATGCTGAACAGTTGGGTCCTTAGTTGGAACAGACAAGTGGGGAACAGATTCTAATTCAGCTGAGGTTGAGAGAGCACAGTTGCATCCCTTACTAGAAGATGTACTTTCTAGACTTGGTTCAAGATAGGAAGTTGAACAGGAGGTGGTTAGGGACAGTGATAGATCTCCTAGGAGAATTGTTAATA